>OX608076.1:12940586-13010586 GCA_951509635.1 Eupeodes luniger | reverse complement strand
TTGAAAAAATTCTAAGTCTTTTTCATCATACAAAATATTATTGAAAAAATTCAAAGTCTTTTTCATTACGTATAATTGATCGAAAAGTCGACAAATTTCAAATAAAATTTTTTTAACAAAAATTTTTCTAAGTCGATGAGGAAGTCGATTTTTTTTTAATTTTGTCCAAATCGATTCTTTACAGAGTCGTGTTCAGAAGGTATTATAAGGGGCCGCCATGTTTGTCGGAACTTTTAGAACAAAAGAAGTTTGTATATGAAAATCAATAAATTCAATACAGAATAGGTCAATAGTGTTTTATAAAGAAAAACTATTGCAAAATGGGTTTAAATGGAATAAAGAAGACTGGGCAAAAGACAGGACAAAGTGAAAAATTATTTCTCAACAAAAATTTTTCTAAGTCCATGAAAAAATTTTTAAATAAAAGTTTTTCTATATTTAAATGGTTTAAATGGAATAAAGAAGACTGGGCAAAAGACAGGGCAAAGATCAAAATTTTTTTCAACAAAAAATTTTCTAAGTCCATGAAGAAATAACAAACAAGAAATTTGAAACTGAAAAATTGAAACTGCGGCTGAGGAAATAAGAACCTCAGGACATGCCAGACGTTTGAAACGACAGTTTTTAAGACTTTGTCGAGCATGTTCAAATGCAGGAGGAGGGCATTTCGAACAATTGCTATAAAAAAATATGCGTAAAGATATACCTTTTTTTTAACTCCCGAACAAAATTAAACACCTTCCTACCTTTTATGATCATACTATTCCAAAATTCTGGCCTCTTACAAAATTCAAATCCCTGTTTTCAAAATGAAACAAATAGTTTAATAAATTGCATTCAACCATTTCTGTGTGCGAGTAATGCTGTCAGGGATGGAGGCAAACTTCAGTTTTAAGCCGAATTCGAACAGCTAGTTTGAAAAAGCACTTTTAATGTCTAGAATTAGGTACTCTGAGGATTTGTCAATTCCCCGCAAAAGGCAGTCGCAGTACCAGTGAAAAAAAAATAGGTGACCTAGGTAAGGATTTGAACCCAGACCACGGGTACTACAATAGTTTTTATTGCAAAACTGATATTGATAAATTTTTGGGTGAGCCCTATAATAAAGAACTTGGTTAAATATCTCCGCTTAGTAAGTATTACTTATGTACCTAAATACCAAATAGAAATCCGAATCTTTTACATACGCTCCTTCGTGACGTGTAAGACATTTTTAGTTATATTTTTAAATTATTTCTTCTTTATAGCTTAACAACTTTATTGGTTTAAAAACGGCGATAATACAAACAGCCATATTATTTCCAGTTAAAATAATAAAAGCGTTAGTACAAGTACTAGACGTAGTAGTAGTCGTTAAGAAGCGCTGCTTGATAAGGAAAAAGATCGCGATTGCTGCTTGTACTAAACATGATGAGCCTAATTCAATGAATTGGAAACAAGATGTCTCTGGTGATGTAATACAAAATTTTAACAGAAACACATTTTTTTCTTTTTATATTTGTTTTTTAAATCGTGACTTATTAAATTGAAATGCTTATAACTTTTGAACCAAAGCTGGCTTTGTGATGTTTTATACTTTTTTGAAAAGCTAAAAACGATAACCAGAATTGTGTAATATGATTTTTTAAATAAAACTGTTTTAAAGTTCGATGTACAAAATTAAGTTTGATAAGAATATGATTTTAACTATCAATATTTTGAAAAATAGTGCCGAAAATTGAAATTTTTTAAATGCAAAAATATTGAATGTTTATTCATTATTGTAAAATTTTAACATATAGTAAAAACAAAAATCATTTGTGGACAGGGTGATTGAAAAACCGACTAAAAGTAGGTGTTTTTGAAAATTTCATTAAAACAACCGTTACTCGAAAACCGTTAGGATGCGGTATAGACAAGTTACCAAATTCTGGTAGGTCATGACTTGACCATTCAGCATATACAGTTTGGACCATTACTTATGGGACACCCTGTTTACGAAATTTGACATTATTTCCGTACAAAAGGTTATATGGCCGATTAAAACTTATTCTACTACCTTCTTCATTTCACGACACCTTTTCACGTATAGATCATAAGCTCCAAATTTTTTATATATTCTTTTCATCATGCCAAGGTGGGGCCTAGGCATTCAGGGGGGTTATGGAGATTTTTAATTGTGACTAAGTTTCCTGGCCTTAGGCTCCTGCGCCGCCCGCCGCACCGTTCTTCTTGTTTCAGTTTAACATCACGGAAATTGAACTTATATCACTCGAATACTTGCAATTTAAAAAATGTCTTGGTTATCAATGTCGTACCCACTTAAAACACCCGTTTCACTACGCTGTGACCTTCTTCCAACAGATGAGTATTTGCTTGACTTTGAATAGATTTCGTTATTATCTAAGAATTCGGTCGATGCTGCTAGCGATGTACATTTAGAACATTTCCGATTAAGTGCTGGTCGTTGTCTAGGGCCCATGCAACGTAAGGCAAAACAGAACTCGGTTGCCATTTCTTCGCAAAAAGTTTGTTGGACACCACGTGGAATTTTGTTACGTCCTTTACCTAAACTACAAGAACTTTTAGTATTTACTGACATCGAGGCAATTTCTTTATTATATTGGCGGAATTCATAAATTGACACACAAACTGCAATTGTAAGTCCACAAACCAGTACTACAAAAACTCCACCTATGTTTAAAAGAATAAATAATTAATTCATAATATAAATGAATGGCAGACTTGCCCAGATGGTTCGAAAATTTTAATGTTAAACTAACCTATATTGTCAAGTCCCAAAGCATTTGCTTTGGATTGTTTGCTTTTGTCCTTTCGCATACAAGTCTCGCCGGCATTTTTCCACCATTTATCATAAAGCATTTGAATTTCACCCTTCTCTTGAAGTTCAAGAATAGTTAGCGATATCTTATCACGCCACGGAGAACCCATTGGAGTTGCTATTCCATAACCTTGAAAGCCACATTTTTCATATAATTTTGTTCAAAATAAATTTAATCGAGTTACCTTTGGCATCAAGAAGACCACCAATTTGAGTGAGATTACAATCCCTTTGTACAATATAGTCCAACATTGTTGATTCCATTAGAAAAGCATAGTTACCTTCAAGAACACGTTTAATACCTTCTTCATAGGTTGTTGTAAAAACTGATGGTTTCCTGTTTTCCATAAATCTCCACATCTTCCGATATGTTTCAATCATGGAATCCTGGTTGGAATTATTGCCGATAATTTATTGAATAAGCACCAGAAGTGTACCATACACAAAAAGGTGAAACTACAATTCGTGGAACAATATGCTAAACAAAGATTATTAGAATACATCCTAGATCCGCAACGCGCTATTTGTCATATTTAATTCTAAAACACGGTATGGGTTGCTAGGTAAAGAATTGTATCCCTTTTGACGTGAAGTCAGTCTTATTTCGTCCTTCAAATTGTATTTGGTTGCTCAGTTAACAACATTTTGTATAAAATGAAAAATATTTGAAGCTTTTACCTTTTTTCAAAATTTGGAGTCGAAAATAAATGTTTAACATTTTTAGCAGTTTTGTGTGAAGGTTTTTTTAATCTTTTTTTTTTAATTTTTTCTTAAAAATTTCACACACAACGATATTTTTTAAATATACATAATAAGTTTTGAGTCAGTATCTTTTCAATTTTTAGTAGTACTTTTTATATATTTTTGTGAAAAGAAAACCTGTCTATTGATTTAAATCAATATTCCAAGAGACAAATATTTTTTTCTTATTTTTTTTTTATTTATATGAACAAAATAGTTTGTCCAAATTTGTCTTAGTTCATAAAAATTCTTTATTACAGATGGCTTAAATGCCGACCCTTTCAAAGCAGCTGGAGATATGTATTTGGCTAAGAACATGCAACAACTTATCTGAAAAAAAAAAATGGTCGGAAGAAACCATGGCCGATGAATGGAACCTCAGTAATGTTTGCTTGATACTGAAAAGGGAGACCACCACCAACTAGATAAATCAGTGTCGTCAACATTTCGTAAAAAATCTTTTCTGCGTAATGTGTGAACGTCTAAAGCCCATTTATGATTTTATGTAATTATTTTTTTTTTTCGCACCCCTTCAGTAGTTAGAGTACTAGAAAATCTTAACACACACAAATCTGCTGGTTCGGATGGCATCCCCCCTATTGTTGTTCAACGGTGGCAAAACCACTGCGTAAGTTTCAGGTTTCGTTCCGAGTAGATGGAAAATAGCATTTGTCCAGCCCATACCCAAAAAAGGGGAATCCTCCTTCCCCTTTAATAAACGACCGATTCCACTTACGTCCCTTCTTTCCAAGGTCATGAAAACACTAATTCATTACCAGTTTAAGAAATATCTCTAAAGTGCCTTGCACATGAGCAACGAACTGCGAACTGCGAATGGACGAACAAACGTGATTTTACACATTTCAAAAAGTCAATTCCACACAAAAACACATTTAAATTATAAGAAACCAATTGACACTAATATTAGGATAATAAAATTTGCATTTTGTTCTCTAAAACAAGAGAATTTTGTAAAAACAATTTGGTAGTAACGAATCGCAGTGGTTGCTGCGAACTGCCAAACTCTATACGCGTTCCACATACCATCCACACTGCAACGAATAAATTGTTCGCGCTCAACTTAACCTCAAAATTATACCACTCTTGTTTTGTTTTTGTGTGAAAGATGATGGCTGAGGAAAATATGGAGAAAAGGGTTGACAATTCGTCGCTACCTGCGAATAGAAATAAAAGCTCATGTGAAAGAAAAGTCAAAATATGCGAACATCCACAGTTCGCAGTTCGTAGCTCATGTGCAAGATGCTTAAGATCGTAGGCTTCTTAATGACCTGATAATGAGCCGTGCTATGTTACCTTACCACACTTTGTCTCTCCCTGTGATTGCAATGTTCAAGAATTCAAAACTACTTACATTAGTTTTCACCGACATCTCCCTTCCAACCTCAAAAAAAAAATCGAAAACTAAATTTTAACAATTCAATCATTCTTTCTGGCTAAAATGTAATGGGTTCCACAGTTTATTCGGCTCGAAAAACCTTCGAGTATTAGCAAGAACAAAAATTATAATAATATGTAAACTCACCCTAAAAAACGTCATTGTTGATCCACTTTCCAATGTGCCATACGATATATCTGTCTGTGATGCCAAATCATCAGCATTTTCAATTGGTGTTATCATTCGTTCTACAGTGAGAAAGGCTGCTAAATTAGCCGTATAAGATGATATCATAATTAAAGTGAAAAACCACCAAATTGCACTGACAACACGAGTCGATGCCGCTTTTGGATTATAATCGGATCCTTGTTGCATCAGTGTACCAATAGCAAACCAAAAACTATTTCCAAGAGTAAAGTGGTTTCCGATTGTGATGTTTTCGGTGTCACACGGATTCAAATTGTGTAATTCGTATGGTGAAAATCTTGCAACCCCATATATTGTCAAAGATACCAAAACATAAGCCGCCAAAACGTAAAGCCAAATGTCAAATGCCAACGGGTTCATAAAAGAAAATAAACGTAGTGGTGGTGTACTTGGGACCTGTGGAATTAAGTTATCAATAATCAGTTTCTAAAGTTGTTTAAATTTTAAATAATTTGAGTAGAAGAATTTAATATGATATTTCAGGAACTTGTTAAAATTTTGTTTAAATTTTTAATCGTTTTTTTTTTTAATATGAAAAATATCTTCTACTAACCATATATTTAGATACACAAACACTCCTCACCAACTGAATACGCACAATTTTTTTAAGGATGCTCTGTCCATTTTTTTCAAAAAATTGATATTTATTGTGCCATCTTCTGAATCCTAAAGATTTAAAAAAAACTACGAGTTTTTCTTTCGCCACTTGCAAAGTGTTTCATATGTAAAATAGAAGTTTTGTTAGCCAGTCAACTAAATAGGTACAACGACATTATCTTAGTTGCGTATGAGTGTTCTTTTAGTGTTTTTTTTTTTAAATTGAAACAACAAAAAAAAAGCACGATAGGGTCCCACGAAGTTGCTCCTGTATACAAACTCTCTGCTTACATTCTTACACTTTAAAATTTTAAAATGTCCGTTTAAAATAAATGTATCTTTAAAAATTTAAGTGCTATTTATTTAATCAAATAAAAACCATGCTTTATTGAATTTTGGTCAGAAAATCGTTAGAGCGCTTTTTTAAATGAATTTTTCAATTGGTTCTTAAAAATATTTTTGGTATATAGTTTTGTTGTACTCATAAACATAAGCTTCAGATTCTAATTTCGTTAAAACATGTTGACCCGTTTTTGAGATATCAAATTTTGAAAAGGAAATATGGAATTAAATATTTTTTAAGAGCTTTTGTACAAAACAATTTAGTGGAATCGGTGCGTTCTTGAGAAAACTTAAAAAAATAACAGTTCTATAGGGGATATCCTTCTCGAGCAATATACAAATATTGCTTTTTTATTGATGAAATATCAATGTTGTTTGCATAGAGAAATTATAAGAAAGTCTTATCATTAACTGGTTTAAGTTTCACAAGAAACCTGTATGTATCTATAAAAATATTGGGGGCTGGGATGTGACCCACACAGATGAACAGATGAATTTTTCTAAAAAATTAACTAAAAACTACCAATAAGGTTTTAAATATGATGAAATAGATTGATTTCAAAATCTATTCTTGTTAAAGACAATCTTAGTCGAAAACTAATATTTACCAATTTAAGTCGCCTTTTGAAAAGTTTTTATTTCTTATTTATAAACAAATAGTAATTTAATTTTTCTAAGAAAATTTAAAACAGGATTTTGAGGTCAATACCTTAATTTATGCCGAGAATCGAGCATCAATTTTTATAAATTTTGTGTACTATTTTTTGTAGATTTATATTTTTATGAAAAAAAAACTGACTGTGGGATTTTTATACAAAATTTACTGAATGTCAAACAAATATTTTCTATTAGATGGAAGCCAGTATTTTTAATTTATCAAAAAGATGTCTTAGTCGAAAATTAATTTTTATCAAGTTTAAATAATGTTTTTTCATAGGTATTTATTTTGTGTAAAGAAAAATGTCAATTCGACTTTTCTCAAAATTTTACCAGATTTCAAACACGTTATTTTTCGTTGCAAAAAATTGTTTTGGAGATAAACTAGTTTTTCGTTCGTAAAATATTGGAGGTAAAAATTATTTTTGTTCCGTGTTTATTTATTTATAAAAAACTGTTAATTGAATTTTGTTCAAAATTTTTTATCACGTCACAATACATAAAATAAAATTTAATTCAAATCGCTAGCGTCATTAGTTCGTAAGATATTTTGGGTTAGTCAAAATTTTCTCAGTCAATGAGGAAGTTCATTTAAATTTTAATTTTTGTATCCTATTCTTCACAGAAGTCCTTTCTGCATTTTCCTGCATTTTAAGCGGTTTAAAGTCTTCTTTTGAAAAATCTAAGAAAATTAAAAAAATTAATTTTCTCGTTCTCCTTTTCTTCTCATATGTAAAAATACCTATATTCTACTATGTGAAAATATTATAAAAAGTGTGTTCTATTATTTTTATCAAATTAAAAAGTCGAGAGAAAGGAGGCAAGGCTCATATGTGCATATTCAGTCGACGAGAAGTGTATGTATAATTTAATGTCTCTACAAATTGTGTGAGAACATATACCCTGCATGCAAAATAAATAATTAAGAAAATTACAGTACATTTTTGCTGCAAGATTAAATTTGATACTATATTCACTCTACAAATGCACTCAAAATAATGAATATAATTGTAAATAAAATATTCCTCCGAATGATTTTGTCAAAAGTACAACGTGGAATGTTTTTAAATGATAGACAGTCATCGGCTGACCTTCCAACCGTTCAGACCTATCTATGGAGGTAAAGAGTACATTTTTTCAATCTCTCTTATTTCTTATTCTTGCCATCTATTTATAACGTTATTTTTCCTCCCTGTACTTTGTATAAAAATAAAACATAAAACTCACTTCTCTTAACCAATTACAATTTTTTTCTTTCGGGATGGCCCCGAAGCCTAATCGCTTATCGGGCAACCGATATACGGTATTCTCGACGAGTGTGCGCTTTCCGATCCCCCTGATCTCCCTCCACCCCCTCCTCAAAAAAGAACTAAAACCTCCAATAGTGTTTTTAGTGATTTCCCCGACCTACCAACCAAAACCGTCTTTAAAAATTCACGTTTTGTGCACATTACATCAAAAGATGAGAAAAATCCCTTATCCAAAATTAGCGTGTTCATTTTGAAGAAAACAATAGACTCAATAAGCCTTCAATATGAAAAGATCTCTCAACTAAGAGATGGTTCAATATTAATTCTGGCAAAAGATCAAAATATAGCTGACAAATTTATCAAATCAAAAGCTCTCGATAACATATGCCCGGTAAATATAAAACTTCATGCCAACCTTAAAGCATTATTCACATGAGCACGACCAACGACCAACGAATGAACGAATATTCGTCGATTTTGACATTTCTTTCACATGAGAGTTTTTAATTCGTCGCGAATGAAGTTTGACATTCACCACAGAAACCAAAACAAGAATGATTTTTTTGGGTTAAGTACGCGCGATTATTTTATTCGTTGCGAGTGTGGATGATGTGGAACGCGAATAAAGTTTAACAGTTCGTATCAACTAAAATTTTGTTCGCGACGAATAAATTTGTTTTCTTAAATTTATTAATATATGATATTGAAAAGTAAAAGTATGCATCATAAATCAAATAGAAACTATATTGCTATCGTTTTGTTAAGATTTTGTGTGGAAATATGTCTTTAAACGTATATAAAATCACATTTTGTAATTCATTCGTCGTTCGTTGGTCGCGCTCATGTGAATGCTGCTTAATCTCTCAAAGGGCATAGCCTATGCACCTTGTCTGATTGATGTTCCTGAAGCAGAAATCATATCAGAACTTAAAAGTCAAAATGTTACTGGTGTATATAAATTCACCAAACTTCATGAAAAAGTAAGTAGACCTACTGGTCTAATGATTTTTAGCTTCGACGCGTTCCAAATTCCTAACATATGTAATTGATATTGGCTGGTACAAAACTAAAATGTCTGAATACGTGCCTAATCCAATGCGTTGTAAACAATGTCAACTACTTGGCCACACATTAAAATGGTGCAATAATGCTCCCTCATGCGACACATGTAACCTCCCCCCTCACGATGATAGTAATTGTACTCTCACTTTGTGAACTAATTGTTCCGGTCCCCACTCCGCTTCCTCTAAAACCTGCCCAAAGTTTGTTCAAAGCAAGCAAATTCTAGAAATAAAAACAAAAAATAAATGCACTTTAGCTGAAGCCAGGCGCATCCACAGAGAACTTAACCCAATGCGTTCCACTTTCACCTCTGATCTCTACTCAGAAAAATTAAGACAAAATACCACGCCTAAGCCCTCCAGTTCCTTCTCTACTAAAGAACAATATAACAAAAATAACGAAAAAACCACAAACCAAAATTCTCTTAACCATCAAACCACACTTAAACAACAAAATCTCAATGCACAACCCATAACCCAAAAGAAAGACAAAATTGATCTCATTAAAGTCACAAATTACGATAACCGTACTCTGGCTCAAAGAGAAAAGCTCTCAAGCATAAGCACTAATATCGTAAAAACTCAAACACACAACTCCCACCCACACTCAATACCACATCTTCAACAACCTGCATACTATAACAACATAGAATTAAACAAAAACACGCCCCCACTGGCGATGGAAGCCCCCGCCAAGTTGGCGGGAACTCCCATCGTCAACGGGGGCGCGGGAATAGCACGATACCAGGTGGAAATCTGGCTTTTGTCTGTACATTGAACTGTACAGATAACAAGACAGATTCCACCGCCTACAATGAACTCAAAATTCTGCAATGGAACATGAATGGTTATTTCAATAACTACCATGGACTCCAATTGCTTATAAGCGAACAAAATCCATTCATAATATCGCGCCAACATATTCATCTTTATTCCACAATTTTGCTTGCAATAATAGATTTAAACAAGGTACTTGTCTTTTTATACACAAAGCAATTCCACATAGGTTCATTATTCATTAACATTAACTCCAACATATCTGCAGTGGCAGTTGAAATTGAGTTAAGATAGAAATTCACAATTGTTTCTCTATACATACCACCGGAACAAAAATTCAATATCAGGGATCTTGAAAACATTTTAATTGACATCCCAACTCCTTCTATTTTGATAGGCGACTTTAATTCTTGGGGTTCTCCCGTTTTAAACAGCCGTGGCAAGATAGTTGAGAACTTCATAGCAAACACTGGTCTCGCAATTTTGAATGACGGTCGTCCCACACATTTTTCCACACATGGTACATTTTCTTATGTCGACCTTACCCTCATCTCACCACATCTCACCCCAAAATCCATTTGGAAGGTCTCCGACGATTTGTATGGCAGCGACCAATTCCCTATTCTTACCTCAATTACAATAGATAACAGCCTTAACCTTCCAAAAACTCAACCCAAATTTCTGACAGACTTCGCCAATAGGGATTTATTCCAGACCGAAGTCACGAGACAAATATTGGTTAGACCAACTTCCCCCAACATAAATAAAGAAGCCGCTTGCGTTGTCAAGTCTATTCGAACCGCAGCCAACCTGTCTATTCCGCAAAACTACAATAAAAGCCCACAGTAAAACTGTCCCCTGGTGGAATCCAAATCTTAATGACCTACGAAAAAAAACAAGATGCGTTTAAGACTTTCTTAACCAAACCTTATTCGTTACCGAAAGGCAAATGCCCAGTTCCGTAAAGCGGCAAAGATTGAAAAAACTGCTTGCTTTAATAAATTTACTTCTCAAATCAACCAAAACTCAACCCCCAAAAAAATGTTTACAGATATTAAAAGCTTGACTGGCAATTATGTTCCTCATAAGATAAAAGTTATTAAAACGGAAACATCAAATCTTACTTGCCCATTAGAAATAAACAAATACTTCGCAGAATGTTGGGAGAAAAATCAAGAAGACTTTAATTTTCATCCAAATTATTTAAAAGAAAAATACGAATCACTAAACAGGAATGAGCCGCAACTTACTTTGTCACCTTCGGCAAAATTAATAATCTCCCATAAATACACTAGAAATTGAAAGCAGTTTGCGTTCTTCAAAGGTAAAAACCCCAGGATTCGATAGAATTTCTTATTCTATGCTAAAAAACTCTCCACCTTGTCTTAGAACAAAATTATTGAATTTATACAACAACATTTTCGACAAAGGAATAATTCCTCAAACATGGAAAGTTGCTACTATCGTTCCTAGACCTAAACCAGACAAAGACCACTCTACAGTATTAGGGTACCGACCGATATACCTTCTCCCTTGCTCTTCAAAAATTTAAGAACAAATCATCTCTAAACGCCTTTCTTGGTTTCTTGAAAGAAACAATTTAATAGACAAAAGGCAATTAGCTTTTATAAAAGGAAGAAGTTCTATAAACTCAATTCTACATCTGGATACCTTCATTACTTCAGCTCTCTCAGAAAAAAACCATGTTTCTATTTTTACAGTTGATTATGAACAAGCTTTTGACAGACTTGGTGCTCATGTCATATTAAATCAACTTACTTACTTACTTACTTAAGGTGGCGCTACAGTCCGGGGCGGACCTGGGCCTCAACCAACATGCGTCTCCAGCCAGCTCGGTCCCTGAGGTCCTCACCCACCTGCGTGCGCCACCTGAGTCGCGGTCTTCCTCTACTGCGCCGTCCCTCGGGATTAGAATCGAAGACCTTCCGGGCTGGAGCGTTGATGTCCATTCGCTCTACATGACCTAGCCATCTAAGCCGTTGGACTTTAATTCTGTTAACTAGGTCAGTGTCGCTGTACAGCCCGTACAGTTCGTCGTTATATCTTCTCCTCCATTCTCCATCTATGCGTACGGGACCAAAAATCACCCGAAGAACTTTTCTCTCGAAGCATCCTAAGACGCTCTCATCTTTCTTTGACAGGGTCCAGGCCTCAGCGCCATAAATGAGAACCGGGATAATGAGTGTCTTATAGATGGTGATTTTAGATGTTCGAGAGAGGACTTTACTTCTCAATTGCCTTCTAAGTCCAAAGAAGCAGCGATTTGCAAGAGTTATTCTTCGTTTGATTTCAGCGCTGGTGTCGTTGTCTGTGTTTATAGCGGTGCCTAGGTAGACAAAGTCCTTAACTACCTCAAAGTTATAGCTGTCCATGGTGACGTTTTGTCCAAGACGTCGTTGTTCAATGTCCTTTTTCGATGACAGCATATACTTGGTCTTGCCCTCATTGACCACTAAACCCATCTTCTTCGCTTCCGTCGCAATGCTCAAAAACGCTCCACTGACATCACGCTTTGATCTTCCAATTATGTCAATATCATCTGCGTATCCGAGTAATTGGATGGACCTTTGGAAGATTGTGCCTCTAGTGTTGACGGTTGAGTTTTGCACAATTCTTTCCAGAACGATGTTGAAGAAGTCGCATGACAGTGCATCGCCTTGTCTAAAACCTTTTTTGACATCAAATGCATCGGTGAGATCTTTTCCGACCTTGATGGAGCAGCGTGCATTCTCCATCGTCATTCTGCACAAACGGATAAGTTTGACAGGGATGCCAAAACTAGACATTGCTCTGTAGAGCTCTTCCCTATGGATGCTGTCATACGCGGCTTTAAAATCGATAAAGAGATGGTGGGTATCGATCTGAAGCTCCTGGGTTTTTTCCAAGATCTGCCGTAGTGTGAATATTTGGTCGATAGTGGACTTTCCTGGTCTGAAGCCACACTGATAAGGACCTATCAGGTTGTTGACGAACGGCTTCAGGCGTTCACATAATACGGCAGAGAGGATCTTATATGCAATGTTAAGGAGACTTATGCCTCTGTAGTTGGCGCAATTTAGAGGGTCTCCTTTAAATCAACTAAGGCAATTCAAAATTGGACCTAAAATATTTAGCTACGTTAAGGCTTTTCTAACAAATCGCAAATTTCGGGTAAAAACCAATAATATTTATTCCTCTATTTATAGTATAAAGAATGGCATCCCACAAGGATCACCACTATAGTCACTTTGTTTATAGTTGCTTTTAATGAAATAAGTAGAATCATTCAAAATCATTCACAAATATCCTACGTTCTTTATGCAGATGACTTAATACTGTTCTCAAAATGTAAAAACTTAACACTTTTAGCAACAATTTTCTCGGATATTATTAATAACCTGTCAGAATGGGGAGACACATCAGGCTCCAAAGTATCTATGTCAAAATGTGAAATTTTACATATATGCAAAAAATACAGTTGTCAAAAATGTATTGAAGGCGTAAGCCTAAACAAGATAGATAGATAGATAAATAGATAAAATAATTTTATTTCCAATTAAATTTTAACAAAATCATATTTATGCTGGTATTCAAAATTAAATTTGACAATAACTTGTTTTAAGTTGTCTGTCAGGTTCAAAAAAATGTATTTACTTTAATACAGCAAAGCTAAGTAAGTTAACTGAATTAATTTATTATAAGACTTCGATATTAAAGAGATTTGTTTAAGTAGTTGTATAGATTTTGGTAATTTAAGCCTTTTAAGAAATTGAGGAATTTTGATCGTTCTAGCATTTCGCTCCCTAGATATTTTTTGCGGTATCCTTTAAAAATGAGACAAACACCAACGAAGTGATACGTATTTTCTGTAGCATCCATATTGCATATAGTGCATATTCCTACAGTATCATTACGAAAAGCTCTTGCGTTTAAGTTAAGAAGACCACATCTTGCTTTGAAGATAAGGTTTATCATGTCACGGGGGTTGTTATCTTCAAAGTAGTTTGGGACTTCAGAATAAAGAAGGTTGCATATTCGTCATGGTATTGTGATTGGAGTGCCTTTCCTGTAGAATCAACCCACATTTGTTCGAAAAGCTTTGTTAGCAGTATTTTATGCATACGATTCCATTCTGAGCATGGAGCTTCGAAACTGAAATCTATTTGGATTTATTGGAAAAGGCCTGACCATTCCTGGGCCCAATAAAAATTATTCTGAATCATAATTTCAGATAGAATTCGTGGAAGAAGATTACGTGGCATAGACATTACTTTCCTTATGTAAGCCAGGTGAACTTTTAATGTTGCTAGGAATGCCTTTGGTAGACCGGTTTCGATATGAATCGCGTAGTTCGGAGTATTGTCTGGCAATCCAAAGCATCTCTTTACGAAGAAACGTTGAAGTTTTTCAATTTGGTCGTACTCTTTGTATCCCCAAACCTGCGCGCAATAGTGCATTATTGATTTTGTGGCTGCATCATGTACTTTATATTTAGCAGAGTGGGCAACGTATTTATTTCGCACAAATTTAGACCATGTCGAGTTTATGGAGTTTTTTGATAAAGCGAGACGTTTTGATAGGTGTTGAGACCATGAGTGCATGACATGTTATATGTAAGTGAATATAACACCGAGATATTTATAATGGTTTGATATTTTTATCTCCCCACCGTTAAAGTATCATTTTCAGCTGCCGCCCTTCTGCCGCCGTTCCTAAAAATTACAATTTCCGACTTATTAAGGTTGACATCTAAGTTCCACTTACTGCAGTACCTGCTGAAGCTGTCGATAATCGTTTGCAGGATATTAGGTCTATCAGAGAGGAAAACTATGTCATCCGCGTATAACAGGACGTTTATTTCCAAATTGTTCACGATGAGACCAGTTGGGAGTTCGCAGTGAAGGTCCTCAAGAAATAAGATGAACAATAAGGTACTCAGTACACATCCTTGCTTGACTCCTTTGGTGGTCTCAAAGAAGCTTGTTGTACTCTTTCCATTCCAAATTGTTGCTGACGTGTCCCTGTATAGGGATCTTAAAACGGAAACCATTTTTGTTGAGATACCTAGATTTTGCAATTTATAAAATAGTGCATTTCTATTAATGTTGTCAAAAGCTGCTGACAGATCGACGAAGAATGCATAAAGCTTTTTTCTCTGACTCAGTTGAAGCTGAATGATGCAGGATAGGTTGTAAACTTGGTGAACTGACTATACTTACTTCTGTATGCTGGTATTTGGTTTTCTTCAATCCACCTAGTAAGTCTATTTAGCAAAATTGTTCTAAATATTTTGTATAGTGTGTCGAGAAAGGAAAGCCCTCGGTAATTTGAAGGAAGACTTGCATCACCTTTTTTGTAAAGAGGGAAGATAATTGATTTCTTGAAGGTATAGTTTCAGTATCAAATATATCTCTGAGCAAAATGTGAATCTCTTCTATAAATGTAGTACTAGAGTTTTTGTAAAACTCGTTTGGAATACCATCAATGCCGGGTGCTTTGTTATCCTTTGATGTTTCTATCGCTAAGATAACTTCATCCAGTTCTATTTGATTATCTAGCTTTTGTTGATAAATGGTTTCAAAAGTAAGTAAAGGCATCGCAAATTGTGTTGAGGCTAAATTCAATGTGCCATAGAAGTGGTTCATAAGCACATCTGCAGATATTTCTATGCCGTTTGTTGTTGATTCTCCACGAATTTCTCTAGCGATTCTCCACCATTCTTTTGCCGAGGTTACAGATGCAAGTTGACGTGAGATGTTTTGGTAATATTCATATTGTTTTGCTTTTAACAGGGCTTTGTATTTTGTAAGCCTAAACAATAATTGTATTAAAAATGTAAATTATTCAAAAATATTAGGTATTATATTTGACTCAAAGTATAGCTTTAAGGATCATTGTATTTACATAAAAAAGAGCCTTACTAGCAGGCTTAACTTAGTAAAGTATTTATCCTCCAAAAAAAGTAACTGTCATATTAATACTATACTATTAATGTTGCTCGGTCTATAATCCTTTCCAAAATCGACTACGGCCTACCAATAAATGGAAAATGTTCTAAATCATGTTCTAAATCATTAATGCAACTTATAAAAACACCATACCATACCGCCTGACTGACCTCAACATCCCAATCGCCAAAGAAAGCAAATCGAAAACCAATCTTCCTCCATGGAATTTACCTTACTGCACCATAGTCTCTAAACTTACGGAATATCCAAAACAATAGAGTATACAAAGCAATGTTCCTTGAAATAAAGGAAAGCTAAAAAAAATTGGGTTTGAAACTTTGGTTTTCCGACGCCTCTAAAACAAAAAACGGAACTTCTTTCGCTGTAGTGGATGAAAACGGCTCTATCGTCAGCAAAGGCTTGCTAAACTTTACATCATCCATTTTTACTGCAGAAGCCTTTGGTATACTAAAGGCAATTGAAGCTGCAAAAAACAAAAAAACAACTATTTTCACTGATAGCCTGTCATTAACTACAACTCTATCATTATTGCAGATATCCGTGACAAACTTATAACCAAAGAAAACAGCCTCAGATTGGTTTGGGTACCGGGCCACGCAGATATCGTTGGCAATGAAAACGCAGACAGAGAAGCTAAAAGCGCACTGGAAGAGCCTCTTATGGAATTTTATCAATTTAACCAAAAAGATTTTAAAAAAATATCTTTAAACAATTAACAAAAATAAGATGAAGGAGTCCTGGTCCGAATATCAACATCATTATTCAATTATCAATCCAGGCGCTGAAACACCCTTATATCCTGCAAACCTACCAGCCTCGATGACTAAACTCTACATAAGACTCAGAATGGGACATACCAATTCAACGCACCAACATCTAATCACCAAAGAACCAGCCCCACTTTGCTACTTCTGTGATGAAAGACCAACTTTTACAATACCTCATATGCTGTAATGCGAAAAAATCAACTCCATCTCCAAAACCATCTCTAATAAAGACCTCCATCACCTTTTAACAAACATATCCGACATTAATATAAGATCAGTTAATGAAATTATTCTTAAGTTAAAATTATCTATATAAATATATTCATATTATTAAGTTAGCGAAAAGTTCTGGTAGCTATCGCTCTATCTAGTTTTTAATTATTGATAATAAGGGTATTCATGCAAACATAGAAAATCCATAGAAACCTTAAAAACTGTAGAATTTTCTATCGGTAGAAATCAACTGTCAAAATTTGTATGGGAAAAATATTCTGCAAAATATAAAATTTTATCTCTCTTGAAGCAGAAATCGTAGAAAAAAAAAAACAGATAAATTTTGTGTTTGTTTCTAACGTTTCCGCAAATATTTCTAATGGGGTGTTCATGTAAACCCTTTGCGGAAATTTATATTTTTCTACAAAGTAGAAAATTATATCGTTACATGAATACCCTTAATGTAATTTATTTATATTTCAATAAAATTATAATAATAAATGATAGACAAAAACAGTCATAAAGAAGAATTTGATCTATAGAGTAAAAAGGAGGCTAGAGAAAGATTTACCAGTCCGTCCAAAAATGATGCAAGAGCTCTCGCAAAAGCATTTACTTACCTTGAAAAGAATACTGATGCCTAAATTCATAAACGGTTTTGTAAAATCAATAACACTTTCTCGAGCGTAATTTATAGTCATTGACCCAACAGCTAGGTCAGCTTTCTGTAAGTAAATATTAAAATTAGTGTAGTAATTAAGAAACTGTAGGTCCCATGCATCTTTGAAATGACTAGCACACAGGACACAGGAGTGGTTGAGAGTTACAACTCATTATGCCCTAGTTTTCTACGGACTGTTGAGCCATCTAATTTATTTATTTTATTTAACCGTTTTTCCAGCCATTTTGAGGTCCTATAGGGGACTATTTAAAACATTAATAACTTACATATTTCATCAACTGTGCAACCATCCCATTCCATTCACCTGTAACTGGATCTCTAGCTCCATACTTCCGATCTGGTACTAAGTCAAGAATATAATCAAATCCGGTTTCACGAGCAACCAAGTCCAAAATATCCACGCAAAATCCATAAAACCGACCGTTGCCAGTAAAATTCTTTCCATATCGCATCATAACATATGGTTTTTCCTGGTTTACAAAATTAACCCTTTTATTTAAGTAACTCCGTAACATCAAAATGGGTGAAATATTAATAGCTTTTAGAGTATAAAAGCTTCTTATGGCTTTTTTTTACATGTATAATAAAGGCGTGTCAGAAGAAAGTCATGTGTTCCTGGAGTCATTTTCACAAAATCGCATTTTCAAGTATTATTTTGTATAATGAAAACCCAATTATCTTGAACAGTTATTAGTCGCAAATAATGCGCGAAAAGGAGAAAATAACCTCATACTTTTTTCGAATGATTTAAACTTAAGTGATTATATTATAACTAACCAATTTGGCGAATTACTCAATGAGTGATAAAAAATAATCGGAATATATAGATGTACTCACCAAAATAGTTATAACAACTAATGTAACATTCATCGATCCAGATTCAAAAAATTTCGAGCGATCAGTAATGTTAAGTCTAGTTTGAGGTGACCACTCGCCAACTTTAACAATTGAATGTTGTTTAAGTTTAACCAAATCCAATTTGAACTGAATGCGTTGACCCTCTTTAAATTGAATTGGCCCAGTGAGTCCCTTCCACTCAACCTTTATATTTTTTAAGTTATCAAAATTGTGTCTAAACAAAAAAAATAACAAACTCACCGAATTAATGTAATTTATAAGGCTTAGGCCTCCATCCCAAGGATTGGCTTCTGAACATGATAAGTTTGAAAGATTTATTGTATGTGATAAGTCCAAAGTTTGAAGACCTATAGCAAAAATATAAACTGCATCGTAAATCAAAGCTGGCTCAGTCTGAAATTTGTTAACAGAAACGAAAAAAATATTTAAGTGAAACATTTAATTTAAAAAAATTAAGAAAATAAATAGCTTCTATTAATCGTACGTTTCTGTACTAAAATATAAAGTTCTCATTAGAAGTTATTATAAATAAATATATTAGGTGGCGCAACAGTCCGTTGAGAACTAGGGCCTAGTGACTTACAACTCTCAACCATTCCTGTGTGCGAGTAATGTTGTCAGGGATAAAGGTGACCTACAGTTTTAAGCCGAATCCGAAAGTCTAATTTGAGAAAGCACTTTTCATGACAAGAATTGCAGCACCCGTGCAAGAAACTTTTGACTTCTGGTATGACAGTCCAATGCACTAACCATCATGCCACCGCACCGGTAATAGAAGTTATTATAATCAGTCGAATTCTACGAAATGATAGTTTTAGATTTTAAAGGTTCTTCGAATCTTAATTTACGTTATTAAACGTACACGATCAAGAAAGAACTTAACCCAACCGTATTTCGAGAACGATAAATACATGCATAAATTAAATCGATTTTAGTTACATTTTCTTAAAAAAGTAAATGTTTTGGCTGAATCTCACAAGAGAATAATGTTATAGATTGCAACTGCATTTAATTGTGCACAACTCGCACGACTGGATCGTATCCAAAGTGTCTGTTTAAAAATATTTCCTGTATTTTAAGATTTAAAAATGTACCTGCAAAAAAAGAGTGTTTTCAAAAATTTAAATGCTACTAAATATCTCAAAACAACTTTAATTTTTCAGTTGTAGTATACAAATATTTTTACGACGTTTTCAATTGGCAATCTGGAATTGTTCTTCGATTCGGAATCCCAATTGAACAGTTTTTTTTTATTCCGAAGAATCTGAAGTTTGGTGAGAATGTATTGGTTGAGTATGACATGTGTCACATATGTATGTGTATTCGCGCTAAATTTAATTTTGTTTTTGTGCTGCAAACATGGAGGAAGTGACATTTACGTCGTTTTCAATTGGCAATCTGGAATTGTTCTTCGATTTGAAATCCCAATTGAACAGTTTTTTTTTTATTCTGAAGAATCTGAAGTTTGGTGAGAATGTATTGGTTGAGTATGACATGTGTCACATATATGTGTATTCGCGCTAAATTTCATTTTGTTTTTGTGCTGCAAACATGGAAGAAGTGACATTTAAAATTTATGAGTGTGTGAGTGATTCTGCTTCTGATTCTGTTTTTAAAACCAGAAGGGAAATTTTCTTCTTTTCAGAATCAGAACTGTCACTTTTGCCCAATTGAACGCATTCAGAATACTTTTTTTCACTTCCAGATTGCCAATTGAAAACGACATTAGTGTGCAGTCATTTAAAGCGTACTAATATACTAATAATATATAATTTCGTCAAAAAATGATGATCCGTTCTCAAGATATCGAATTTCGAAAAAAAATTGTTTAATATTTTTTTAAGAATCAAAAATAAAAACGATGGCAGTTTTGGTCATCAAATATTATTGAGACCGTATAAGATTTTGTGCAGAAAAAAATATTAAAATCAGTCGATTAGTTCCTGAAAAAACTTAAAACCAAAATAACGGTTATACGGAGGGTACCCTTTTGGGGCAATACAAAAATATTTGTTTTTTCATTGAAAGAAGCCAAATGAAGAAAATAATGTTAACGAATTAAAAGAAATGGGTTTGTTTTTGAGAAAATTCGAATTTTAGATTAAAAAATTAAGTTTGATTGAACAGAGTTTGAACTATTATTATTTTGTAAAATGGTGCTCAAAATTAAAATCTTTCAAATGTAATAATGTAATAATGCAAGGTTATTAAAGATTAACTTTTAATTAAAACGAAACTCATTTGTGGACAGGGTAAACAAAAAACCGACTTAAAGTAGGTATTTTGAAAATGTCATTAAAACAACCGTTAGGATGCGGTGCAGGCAAGTTACCAAAGTCTGTTGTGTCGCACTATTTAACTTTTTCCTTAAGTTTTTTTTTTTTTAAATCATACCAATCAAATAAAACACGTCTTGTTCGTTCTGACGATTGAAAACAATCCCACTTTTTTCTCGCAATTATTATTTTCTCATCTAAATTATCTACACTAATATATAAAGAGGAAAGATTTGTATTTTTGTATGTAACGAATAAACTCAAAAAGTACTGGACCGATTTTAATAATTCTTTTTTCATTAGAAACCTACATTATCACTGAGTAACATAGGCTATATTTAGTACTAGATTACTGTATAAATCTTTAGAAATTCCTATAAAACCAACCGAAGGTGTACAAAAATTAGCCATAAAATGTCTTTCATCGCATACGCTGCGAAGAGTATTAATGATAGGACAAACAAATGTTTTCTAATTTTTTGATTCAGGTCGTTTTAATTAGCATGCTTATAACTTAAATATCTGTACCTATGTATTTATGTCTACCCGTGCGAAGCCGGGACGGGCCGCTAGTTCTATATATGCTTGTCAGCAAAATAACCAAGAAAAACAAATGATTTACATATATTACACTGTCTGCTCCGTGAAGGAATGTTCAGATTGTTGCAGTTTATATATACCTTAGAGGGATTGACAAATCCTCCAAGAGTAATTCTTGTCATGAAAAGTGATTTCTCAAATTAGCCGTTCGGATTCGGCTTAAAACTGTAGGTTTCCTCCATCCCGGCCCTAGGCCCTAGTTCTCAATGGACTGTTGCGCCACCTAATTTATTTTTATTTTATAATCGGTATCGGATATCTATCGGTTGTGGTTAAGCTATTACAATGGTGGGGGAATGTTCTTAAAGTGGGCGTTGAAGGTGAACCACTTATTCGGGTTTCATTGTTAATACCTTTAAACAAAAATAACTTGTTTAAAACTACACAATAGACAATAGTCCAATTGATCGGGAAGACATACACTTCCAACCACTAGGATAAGGCCACATATTTTGGAATCGATATTCGCTGTAGAAAGTTTTGTACCCGGAAAAGCTTACTACCTATGAACAGGTACGGTACGTATTCCCCCATTACAAATTCATACAATTAAAGGAAAAATTGGAAACGGGCGTTGAAATTTCCCAAGATCAAACAATGAACTACAAAAAAAGTTAGGATGAGGTTATTGAGAATATTTCCGTGCAGAATTTTACATTTTTTTTTATAATAAGCACACACTCAAGGGGATATTACTACCCTTATTATGCAGAGGCACAGTGTGCGCACTAGGAAGAGGAGAGAGGGTTTAAAAGGAGATGTCGGTGCACATTGGTTTTGAATTCCTGAACATTGCAATGACTAGAAAAGACAGAGTGTATTAAGGCATTCCACATTCGCGTAGTACGGCTTAAGAACGAATCTCTGTATTTGACAGTACGGCCGAAGTTGGACTCGAGGGTATACTGATGAGCATTCCCAGAAGCGCAAGTATTACGGTTGAACTGTTTAAGGGGAGGAATGCAGCTGGCTATTTCACTAGAGCATAAACCGTTAAAATAACGGTAAAAAAAGGGTGAGACTAGAAGCGAAGTTTTTAAAAACCTTTGAATAGAATATTCAAGTGAGCGTTGTAAACAACTGTATTGATTGCATTTGAAACACACATGGATTCCGGAGAAAATTTTGACAGATACACAAAGAGCAAAAATAGATGCAATACAATTGACTTTAAGATTTTGTCCACAATAATTAACAGGAGGAACAACTATAAACGTTTACTGGAACCGTAATTTCCAAAAATGAATAGAATTTTCGGACCTCTTACTTAGATTTCCCAAAAACAAAATGCACCCATTCACACTTCGAAGGTTGTTAGCGTTTAAAGCCTAGTACATACTTCCTCGTGAAGTGAACGTTCGCCAGTGGAGAAAGTGAACTTTTGAAATTGCTCACTGGTACACACTTGTGAATACACGTTGTGAACATTTGTATTCTATTTCATATAAATGCATTTTAACTTTTTTTTTTAAAACCACACGCAAAGCAGCCACAAACTTTAAATGAGGAATCAGTATCAGTATTCAGTACAAATTGAAAACTGTCCTTTTTTTGTAACCAAATGTCAAAGCTTCACCAACAGTTCCCGTACATTTTGCACGTGAATTGCCCGTGAACGAAAACTCTCCACTTTGTTCTCCACTCAGCTTCACGAGCACGTTCACGGGTGAACCAAAAACCGAAATTTGTATGGGTTCACGAGATGGTTCACAAGTATGTACTAGGCTTATGTGTAAAAGAAAAGCTTTTTCAAAACAGATGGGATTTCAAAAAAGGGATTCAAAAGTATCTGAGAATTTGTGGTGTATGCGAGTATCTGACAGAAAAGCTGATTCAACATATGGTTGAATTTAAAAGAACCTTAAAATTGATTTCAAATCTGTACGTTTTTCGGAAAACATTATTTTACAATAATTTTGGACCTCGAAATCAAAATGTTTGTCTGCTTTTTGTGAACAGCTGAAACTTGTTTTTATTTTTGCCAGCTATCTCAATTTAGGTATCCAACTCGTTCAAAAAGTTATCTTAAAATCCAAGTATCCATGATATCCTATCCAACACTAGATTGAACGCAGCTAATGACTTTATGGTATGAGAAATAAAAAAGAACTGTAATGTCTTGAAACTTAATTTAAAAATATTTGTATTTGTACCTGTATTATTCTATCCTTACGAAAAATTTCTTGATCTCTTTTCTTCATTTGGTCAAATATTTCCATATCTTTTACAACTTCCTTAACACTAACGTCGCCAGTATCAACTAATCTAAAAGATGTAATATTCACGAAGTTATATTTAAAATCATCAAGCTCAAAGGTTTCAATGTCAAAACTTGTAAATATGTAATGATATTTATATTCGTTCATCTGAAGTTGGAGAATCTGTAAAAGATAAAAATTACAGCCTCTTTAGAAAAATTCATATTAAACGTATTTTAAATTGTATAAGAAAAGTTATGAGTTTTGGAACGTAAGAGAAATAGTAAAGTTGATCGAAACTGTTTTTTTTTAAGTACTTTATTAGTTATCTATGTTTTAATCCATTTCGCTTTTTAAATTAGAGCAAGATATGTTTGGACTTCATCTAAGGGAACCTTACTTACGCCTTTAAGTATAATAGAAATATTGGCAGTACTTGTATCAATGACAATATTATTGATTTCCTTATTTTTAAACTCATTGAGTACTCGAACGTACGTCGAAGGTTCGACTTCACGAATATGCATTTCCAATCCAGAAGATCGTGTCAATTCTCTCAGTTGAACAATGCCTAGAAATAAAAAAAGATAGGTGTAGTTTTTTTGAGTAAAGTGTATAAAACCATTGAATAATTACAATGATAAAACATTAAATAAGCTTAAAATTTAAATAAAAAAAAAAACAATAGCAAAAGTACAACAAGGCTACATGCGTTATTATTGCCTAACAAATTCTTCAGGAAAAATACAGAAGTACATATTTAGAAACTAGTGCGATAGCTAATTACTTTGATTTTTCTGTTCCCTAAAAATAATAAATTCAAAGTTTATAATTAAAATAAAAAGTTCTTTAATTATGGAAATCAAACACAGTCAAACACTTAAAACAATATTAAAATAAAGTGCACGACTCTGTCGCACTGACTTACTCTTGCATCTAAAGACTCTGTTTTTTAAACATACTTATATTTTAAAATTAAAAATGTACCTATAAAATAAGTTTTGTCTTCAAAAATTTAAATGCATTTTCATTAATCAGAAAAACCTTAATTTTTTAAATTTAATTTCGAAAATCGTTAGAGCGTTTTTTTTGTAAATTAATTCATTTTAATTAATTAACAATTTTTCAATTTTCGTTTAAAAATATTTGTAGCATGCAGTCATTTAGAGCTTATTAATATACGTTTTAGATTCGATTTTCGTAAACAAAAATTATAATCCATTTTCGAGATATCGTATTTTGAAAAAAGTTTTTTAATATTTTTTTAAAAATAAAAAAAAAAACATTTTTGTTCATTGAATATTATTAAAAGCTTGTCGGAAAAAAATATTGAAATCGGTTCATCAGTTCTTGAGAAAATTTAAAAACAAAGTAACGATTCTAGGGAGGTACCCTTTTGAAGCAATACATTTATTATATTGAAAGAACCCAAACTAAGAGAAACAAATATGCGCCCCTTTTGAATTAATAACTAAATAATAGATCTTGTGTTATTTGAGATAACAGCACCTCAATATTCAGTGCAGTGGCCACAACTGACTTATTTCAATATCCCTTAAAGTTATCAAGAAAAAATATGGTATTTTTGAAAGAAACAACCTTATGACCGAGTTACGTTGACCTACCAAGACTTTCGTCGGATCTAAAAATGATGTTTATATCTACTGACACACTTTCTATTGCGTTTAAATTAAAATAAAAAATTTCGTTGGGGCCCACTGGACAATATCCCGGCTGCCCAGTCCACCCCTGGGGCTCATCAAATCAAATTTTTATATTCTTACACTCACAGATTCGTATATTGAAACTTGCAATAGATACTTACCATAATGTTTTTCGAATAGAACTCCAATCTTAGTCCAGTTTAAATAACGAATGACGTCTTGAAATGCAGTATTGACATAATATTGGGATGGATGAAGATTAATTGAAAATTCTCTTATTCGATTTTCAACATCAATTCTCGATTCTAAATGCGGAATATCAAGTGCATCACAAATTGAGTGTATATGGGCTCGTGAAACAGCATCTGATGGACCAAAAATTGCATAAACTCCAAGTTTTATCTGGGAGCAAACTGTCAAAATTCATAAACACATAATTAAAAACAAACATTTGGAAATTTAGCATAAATTTACCTTTCTTACTCGTACGAAATGAATCATTTTTCGATACATATTGAATATCATAGTCCAAAGTCGTATCAGATAAAATGCCTTTATCTTGATTGATACTATGAACAGCGTACTTAAATGCTAATACAGCCGGACTATCAACTTGGTCATCATTAAAGATACCACCTATTGAAAGACAATTTAATTTAACTGTAGGTTGCTGAAAAAACTTAAAAATCTTCCCCTGGGTATCAAGTACCAAAATTAAAACATTGTTCTTAGTTTTCAATTTTTGAAACTATGAACGGTAAAAACATGTTTTTTTTATTCTGACCACGACCACCCGTTTAGCTAGACAGAAGTTTGCACTCAGCATCAATATATACGAGTGGATTGTACGAACTTGATCATGTATCCAGAGTCTGTTTAAAAATGTTTCCTGTATTTTAAGATTTAAAAATGTACCTGCAAAGCCAGTATTTTTTTATCAAAAATTTGATTTGAGTTTAAAAGTATTTTTGGTTTTTATTTTATTTTCGTAAAAAAACAATTACCCATTTTCAAGGCGTCGAACTTCAAAAAAGAAAGGTTTAATATTTTTTTAAAAATAAAAACAATGACATTTTTTATTATAAAATTTTATTGAGACAGTATAAGAGCTTGTTCAAAAAAAATATTGAAATCGGTCGATTTATTCTTAAGAAAACTTAAAAACAAAATAACGGTTACATGGGGGTACCCTTCCGGAGCAATACAAAAATAGTTTTTTTTTTATATTGAAGGAAGCAGTATTAATTAAATAAATTTTAGCAAAAATTTAAAAAAATCTTTCGATTTTTTTTGAGAAAATTCGAATTTTCGATTTTTTACTAAAAAAAATTGTAACGTGAATTAGCCCAAAACCTTAATTTTCAAATTTGAAGTCGATCGAACCAATGCCCTCTGCTGTAGGACAGACAGACAGAAATGAAGAATCGGAGGACCCATTTTTTTCGACTTCTCCCATCGTAGTTTCATGTTTGATTAAAATCTCGAATTCGGAATTTTTTACGAACGCGAAACTACCTGGGGACAAAAATGACTCAGGAAATATTTTTGACTTGCCAATAATGGCTATAGCCATTAGTTTATGATGATCTGATAGCTGAGAAAAGTTAATCTTTTGCAATGTTCCATTTATTCTTATTTGAATAATTTTATTATTATTTCCTTCTCGAATAAATATGAAAATACGTATAAAAGACTTTTAATTTAACAATATTTTTTTTTTCAGTTTAATTTTCAATTGAGGTGAACCAGTGATGAAGCTTGTGCAGGGCGCTAATTTAGCTCAGGCCGGTATTGCTTTGAATAATACTTTAACAAAATTTTGCGCCGAACCACAAGGCAAAAATAACACAAATGTAGTTTCAGGAAAATTAACCGGACTTTTGCACCGACTACCGGTTATAGAAGGTTTTGAAGGAGAACGCTTGCTGCAAGCCTCACCGAATTATTGAGGCCCTCAAAGTCGATTTTCTAAAGACAATGGCCTCGTTTGAACTGCAAGTTTCTAGTGGCCATATGGCCCATATCTCTTAAGAAAGTGTTTCAAGGTTAACGTTGGACAATTTGAATGATTTCTTATATATTTATATTGTATATTAAATACTTAGTAAATAAAGTAAAAAGAATTTTGGTAACTCATTTATATTACTAATTACACGGCACCAAATGTGACTTTAAAAACAGTAAGCTCATTAACATTGGCAGACAATTAAGTTCTCGCAGTCCTACAGCAGTTCCAATTTGACTGGAATTTATTCCTTTCGTTTGTAGAGCAGGTTAAAAGAAATACTTACCAATGCGTACCACCGAAGGAAGCAACGACACGTCGCCGATTAATATTAGATCAAAAAGTACACCCAACAGAAATTGTGTTGAAGGCATATCAAATATAAAAACGATTCCACTTTATTTTAAATCGCAGTTAAACTTAACACCATTTTAATATGAATATAAAATTTTACAACTTTCTTCTACTCGTTTCAAAATATATTTCCAATTTATTTTGCAAACTAACTAACATTATAGAACTCAAATGAAACCTTAGTAAGGTGCACAGTACAAGAAGGAAAACCTTCCCCTAATAAAACTTGAATAAGCTCTATTGTCAAACAATTTATAACTTACATTATTAAAAATTGTATGGCATTCTGCTTTATTCATGTGTGTTGATGAAAATCGAAAGCCAATTTTTTTAATAGATGACTTACCTTCACTTCGTTTAAATACAAATAATGGCGCAAAATTTTAAACAACCTATTATTAAGGCCTTAGCACGATACTAGTTAACAATTTACTATATACATAGTAATCTACTAACTTTTCACTAATTTTAAACACTTTTTATTGTTTTGCTAACTATCGGGTGATTTTTTAAGAGCTTGAGAACTTTTTTTTAAAAAAAGACGCATAAAATTTGCAAAGTCTCATCGATTCTTTATTTGAAACGTTAGATTGGTCCATGACATTTACTTTTTAAAGATAATTTCATTTAAATGTTGACCGCGGCTGCGTCTTAGGTGGTCCATTCGGAAAGTCCAATTTTGGGTAACTTTTTCGAGCATTTCGGCCGGAATAGCCCGAATTTCTTCGGAAATGTTGTCTTCCAAAGCTGGAATAGTTGCTGGCTTATTTGTGTAGACTTTAGACTTGACGTAGCCCCACAAAAAATAGTCTAAAGGCGTCAAATCGTATGATCTTGGTGGCCAACTTACCGGTCCATTCCTTGAGATGAATTGTTCTCCGAAGTTTTCCCTCAAAATGGCCATAGAATCGCGAGCTGTGTGGCATGTAGCGCCATCTTGTTGAAACCACATGTCAACCAAGTTCAGTTCTTCCATTTTTGGCAACAAAAAGTTTGTTAGCATTGAACGATAGCGATCGCCATTCACCGTAACGTTGCGTCCAACAGCATCTTTGAAAAAATACGGTCCAATGATTCCACCAGCGTACAAACCACACCAAACAGTGCATTTTTCGGGATGCATGGGCAGTTCTTGAACGGCTTCTGGTTGCTCTTCACTCCAAATGCGGCAATTTTGCTTATTTACGTAGCCATTCAACCAGAAATGAGCCTCATCGCTGAACAAAATTTGTCGATAAACACATTTCGAACCGAACACTGATTTTGGTAATAAAATTCAATGATTTGCAAGCGTTGCTCGTTAGTAATTCTATTCATGATGAAATGTCAAAGCATACTGAGCATCTTTCTCTTTGACACCATGTCTGAAATCCCGCGTGATCTGTCAAATACTAATGCATGAAAATCCTAACCTCAAAAAAATCACCCATTAGTATCATGCTAAACCCATTTTATTAAAAAAAAAACATGAACACATCTAAATAATGACAGATTGTGGAGCAAACAAAACAAACATGCAACGGCCTAGTCACTGATAAAGCATCGGTTCCCATCGATCACCGAAATCAAGCATCAGTGAGCGCAGTTAGTAGTCAGATGGGGGACCGACTCGAAACCTACCGCGTGCTGTTGTCATGTGTTCTTTCGAACTGTTCGTTCTTCTTTCTCCTCTGTCCTTCTGTCTTGTATTAATGTCTTGTGTTGTTATCGACTTATATAGTCTTGTCGCTCAAGGTGCTGTGTTCTCTACTCTGTACATTTCTGTGCCGAGTAGTGTGAAATGTAATGTAATGTACAAAAAAAAACATATGTACCTTAATATTTTTTTATTTATTTTATTTATTTTTATTTTATCAAAAATATACCTGGAGTAAAATTCACCATCGTCCAGCTCTTCAAGAGGATTTGCTCGAGTTTTAAAACTTTTAACGTTCCTACACAACACTGAATCCTCAAACATTTCAAAATCTTCTTCCTCCGAAAACATTTTAAATTAATTTACTTTTTATGATATCTATAAATAAATTTTATTTCACAATTTATCAATTTTAAAACACTTTGCCACATTTGAGAAAAATGACATATGTCATACAGATTTAGTACGATACTAAAAAGATAAAGTAGCCATTTGGTGATTTTAACTTTAGTAAAATGTTAAGAAGATAGTACGATACTAAAATCGTTTAAAATTATCAAAATCCTTTTTTTAACCTAGTATCATACTAAAAATGATTTAACATCGTACTAAATCGTCTAAAATTTTGCGCCAATGCTTTTAAATCAATGAAAACATTTTGTTATGGGCTGAAGCCCCGGCAAAGAGACAAAATGACATGTTAAAAAGAGGCTGCGATGCGGCCCACACAGATAGCTTCCCATCGGTAGCATCTAAAAATTTTCAAACGGTATTATTTGTAACAAGTAAATTTTATTATTAAGAGAAAGTATTGAAAAATTTACAGATATGCAATTCAAAACTTAATTTTAAGCTGTTTTATGTAAAGATACATTCAAAGAGTCAAATCAATATACATATATTTTTTAAGAAAATATTGCCTTTAAATATTACAGAACATTAACAACAATATTTCAATGCAGGAAACAACTTGAAATTCTTGGACACTTTATTCTCAAAATATCAATATCAACACAAATATTTTGAGTAGAATTAAATAATTTTGAAGTTGATACTCTCATTGTTTTCGAGACATTCGAGTCGAAAATCATTTTTTACCAAATTTTAGTAGTATTTTTAAAGGTTTTTATTTTTTTATAAATTGGATTTTATTAACGTTATTAGTATATAATATTAATAACAATATTTTTTTACAAAATAGAGTAATTTTGGAGCAGTACAAATATTTATTAATGAGATAATTGAGTCAAAAATCATTTTTTACCAGTTTTCAGTTTTATTTTTGAAAGGTTTTTATTTTGGTAAGAAAACTGATAATTGGATATTTTTTAAATTTATCATAGCGTAGCAACAACATTTTTTATAAGGTATAAAGGCATACAAATATTCGAGTACAAAATCAATTTCTACCAATTCTTTGTAGTACCTATTTTTTTTAGGTTTTTAATTTTTGAAAAAAAAAACTGTCTATACTCAATTTTTTTAAAAATTTTACAAGATGTCAAAAAAGTTATTCCTGGTTATATAGAATTGTTATGGAATTAATATAATTTCGTGTTCGAAAAATATTGGAGGCGACAAGCATTTTTATTATTCTGTTAAAATTTTATATTTTCCTGCTTTTTTCTCTAACTCTCTGGAGTTTTTCCTATTTACAGAAACGAAAAAAGACAACGACATATTGTATAGAAAGTGTCAGAAATTTAATCTCATACAATATTGAATACATATAACATTTTTTAATTGGAGTTAAGAACTAGTAGCTTTAGTATGCATTTACTTAGAGCTTATTAATATACGTTTTACATTTCAATTTCGTAAAATAATTATGACCATATTGGAGATACCAAATTAAATATAAAATATAAAAATATAACATTTTTGATAATTAAAATATACACAATTTTAATTTGTAATGTTTGTCTTTCGTCGTTCGAGAACAAATCACAAAATTCACCTAGAATACCGAACTACTAACGGATTGCATGATTTTCGAAAAACTCAATCATAATATTGTACTTGAAAACGAGATATCCATGGAATTCCATTTCTTTCATGTCAAGAGCAACTACCGACACAATTTCATTACAGTTTTAAATAAAAAGAGGCTGGTGTGCGATTCACACTGATAACTTCCCATCCCGTCTGTCGATTTGTCTTTCTCAAGGCTTTAACAAAATATTCTTAAAAATATTTTGTGTGATATAAATAATTTTAAGTCAATACCTTTCTTTGATCTACTAATACTTGAGTCGACAACCATTACTTATCAGTTTTTTTGTATAGGTGCTTTTTAAAAATTTGCCAGTTGAATTTTATGAAAAGATTAACTAAAAATTACCAAAAACATTTTGCACATGACAAAATCTATTTTTGTTAAAGAGATCTTTAGTCGAAAACCAAGTTTTACCAACAAATTTGTATTTTTTATATACTCATAAACAAACACAGATTGGATTTTTCAAATAATATCAAAATTTAGCACAGAATGAAATCATTTTTAAGTCAGCACCTTCATTTATTCACGTGATTTCGAGAAATGAACATCAATTTTTACCAATTTTGCGTACTATTTTCAGTAGATTTTAATTTTTATAAATTTGGTACAAATTTAACTAAAAGATGAAATTAGTTTGAAGCCAATATCTTACATTTTTGAAAAGATATTGGAGTCGAAATTCAATTTTTACCAAGTCTTAGCAATATGTATTAGTTTTTTATTTTTTGTAAGAAAACTGTCAATTCGAGTTTTCTCAAAATTTTACCAGATGTCAAACACGTTATTCTTCGTTGATTTAAATTATTTTGGATATAAAATAATTTTTTATACGTACAATATTCGAGGCGACAATTATTTTTTTTCAGATTTTTTGATTTATAAATTACTAGGTTTTACCCGCGACTTCGTCCGCATTAGATAGTTTTTTTGGATAGTAGTATGAAAAAACCTGAGCTGTACTTTTTTGTACGTATGTACATATGTTTGAATTGTTCCGAGATGGGATGAGGCCATACTAAGTGTGATTGTCATAGGTTTGGTTAGGTGACGAACCGAGTAAATCATTAAGTATTAGAGCCCCCGCAGACTGCAGACTTTTTATCGGCCGATAGTTGGCCGACAGATTAGTTTGAATGTAATCGGGCAGCCCATCAAACTTTTGTATCGGCCGATACTGAATCGCTGTAGTGTGCGCATATGCATTCCTCTCCATACTGATTAAGAAGCCGACCAAACTATCGGCCGAAACAATTAAATTTACACGACAAATAAAATATTTGCAGGATTTCTCTATAATTTGCATGCGTCCGACAAAGGCGTGTGCCCTCACGTGTGTGCCCGTTCGGGTAGACCCACTCAGTGATGTCCTCCCCCCGCGTCGCACTACCACCGCCACCACCTGCCCCGTCTACCGCGTGTTACCCCCGCCCGCGCACTCGCCGCGCAACTCAGCCGAAACAGAATTATCAGAAGTAGAAGACAAACCCAGTGAATTATTTGTTGTACCTACATGGCTCGTGTTTTTTTTTTTTTTTTTTTTTATTATACGCGCACTCAAGAGGATATGAATACTCTTATGATGATTAATCACAATGCGAGCCATTAGGAAGGGAGGATATGATTAGAAAGGAGATACCGATGCACATTGGTTTTAAATGTCTGCACATTGTAATGAGTGAGAAACATTGAGTCTGGTAAAGCATTCCACATTCGTGTAGTGCAACTAAAGAAAAAATCTCTGTACTTTACAGTACGTCCGAAATTGGGCTCAAGGGTAAACTGATGAGCATTCCTAGAAGAACGGGTATTACGGTTGAATTGTTTGAGGGGAGGAATGCAACTAGCTATTTCATTAGAGCATTGTTTATGAAAGTAGCGATAAAATAATGACAGGCATGAAACCTTACGACGGTGCTCGAGAGATACAAAAGTTTCAGTTAGACAACGGTCACCTATCATTTTTAGAGCTCTCTTTTGAATTCTGTCTAGGAGACTCAAGTAGGTTATAGGAGCACCTGCCCAGATATGGGAATTGTACTCGAGTTTCGGACGAATATAGGCTTTATAAATTATAACCAGATCAGGAGGGGTAAAAAACTTCTTGCATCTTCGGAGAAAATTTAAACACTTAGCAGCATTTTTGGCGATATCAAATATGTGATCACTCCACAACAAGTGGTCTGCAATGCACATACCTAGGACTGATAGCTGTTCAGACTCCTCGATGCAAGTACCACTCATGGATAGTGGCATTGGGGGAAGGTTACGCTTTTGTGACAGTAGACAGCATTGAGTTTTCGAAGCATTAAATTCTACACGTTTTTTGATTCCCCATTGGACAATGCTGTCAAGATCAGAATTTATTGAGCTTATCATACGCTGCCGTTGGTAGTCCACATCCGAAGAACAAGGATGAGAATCTAAAAACGAATATGAGAAGCTGAGGGTACTGTCATCAGCGAAACAATTAAACGGGTTAGGTTAGGTTAGGTTGAACGGGCTGACAGTTGATGTTGTTACCATCACACTTAGATCAATGTAGATCCATTGTGGTACCCCGAAGTGTTGTAACTTCCTGAAAAGATATAATAACCTATGAATCATGTGGTTCGTTTAACCATTTAGAGGTCTTGACAAAGTTTAGTAAGCTTTTGCCTGGCAGTTCTGATAGTTCCTCCAGTTCATTAAAGAAGAAGTTGCCTAGAGTTTTCTTCCTAGCAAGACAGAGCGAAGGACAGTGGCAGAGAAAGTGAGCAGTGTCTTCATGCTCGTTTTCATCACCACAGCCTCTACAAAGGTCATCAGTACTGAGCCCCATCTTCTTCTTATGGTTGTTGTGGCTGCCTTTTCGTGCCATCGACGAGGGTCAATTGAGAGTCTATAGGAAACATCCCTTGCAAGTGGGTAATACTTTGCCACCCAACTCCAGGCAATACGAATAAGTTTTTGTTCTTAATTTCTCCCGTTCAGCGTCTAAGTTTCGTGGACGAGAGGATTTCTTATTGATGACTGTTATCATGGACGCAACATATTCGGCTCGTTTCTCGTAGGTTCCCAGGGCACAGTATTCGTTGAAGATGGCTTGTTGCATTTCGAAGGTGAATCTGGTGTTGCATTGAGCACGGCATTCAGTCAGAGGAACCACCTTCTTGGCAGGCACGAGTTTGCCAGAGCTGGTCACATAGGCTTGTCCACTATAACGACATTCTTTCCTTAGCGTTTGGATATCGAGCGCTCGTTATTAATAGGGTTGTTAATTATTAAAATGAAGAGTAATTTTATTGAAACTTTTATGTAGAAAAAAAAGTTATAAACAATCTACTGTCTCTTCAGTTTCATCGTCATCCATTTTTTGTTTTAGAAACTAGAATAATCTGAAATGTCAAACAGCTGATTGCTGGGAACAAAAATAAATGCATTCAGGAATAACATGAATAATTTCCTAAGGGAAATTGGTTTTTAGGTTCGTGTCGAAGATATGAACGAGTGCGGTGGGCATTTAAGGAGCTTGCTAGACCAAGATATCATGGGCGAGAAGGGATTGGGTGAGGAGAGCCCCTTAAAAGTAGTGGGTCTTAGGAAAATGGCTCCCATGTACCTCAACACAGTAAGAGAATACTGGTGTTTGTCTGAGGGAACTAAAAAAGAGATCGTACGGTGTCAGGGATATGTATTCGAGGTACGTTTTTAGTTTCAAAGTGTTCATCCCCGACGTAAGAACAAAGTGGTGCTAGTACCCAAAGTAAGAGTTTTTTTAGTGAAATTTTTCAGTTCAATGTTAGTGATAAATTAAAGTATATATTGTCTTTTTTAATTAGATTTAAAGTGTTGGATAGTGTTGGATGCAGAAAATTTTCGAAGGAGATTTTGTGGACCATTCTAGAAAAGGAGATTAGTAGGGGTGAGAGATTTTTTTGTAATATTTTATTGTTTTAGAATTAAGTATTGAAAATGGAATTTGCATTAGGTATCGCGGGTGAAACTGTAGGCAATATCGGCCGTTAGCCTTTGTGCGTCGTGGGAGGTACAGAAATAAACGGAACAAAATCTACTGGTGGAAGAACCGTGGAACAACGGTCACCAATAATTATACAACTGGAAACCACCGTAAATTCAGATAAGTGGTCCTTAAATTATAAATAATTTTTCTGAAAATTTATAATTTATCTATATAAAAACCCATATCAGCAAACATTAGAATTTCCCTATTCTCGGAATAAAATAATTACCGGATACCGCAACCCATAGGGAGCAATTCAGCGGAAGCTGGAATTCGGCCATCGCGGTCAATAAAGTGAAGCATAAGCCCGGGCGAATTGATTTTTGTGTTGGCTGTTAAATTTTAAAGAAAATTGGAAAAATTGAAAACTTGAATTGTTAATGTTAGTTTTGAAAGTATTGGAAGAGAGAAAAAGGAACACCGTTGTGACAACTGGGTCGGTGGGTTAGGTCGAGTTTCCCCTAAGAAAATTGTTTTTGATTGTGGTACTAAGACCCCTTCTAAAGAGCGCTCTATAGAGGTAGGGAATAGGCAGCTTGCCGTTGGTAAACGTTTAAAGATAGGTGGAATTGGACCTGGCCAGTAAAGACATTGCCGTCGAGTTGGGTGGGTTTTCATCTTCCCAGGTTCTAAGGAAACTGGAACGGTGTGACCGAGCGGGCATAAAGGTCTGCCAGCGAACTGAGTCCTTTTTTTATCCAAAAATACAACATTAGCTATATAAAACAATTTTTTTGTATCATTTACTAAACCTATAATATATTTTTCAAAAATCATACTTACCATATTATATTAACCTTGTCAATGACCTTCAACAAAGTAAGCACTATATGATTTTTCTTAAGTTTTGTTTATAGTACCTTTTTTTTACGTTTCCGTCAAGACCTAAATCCGCCGTCAATAAATATCGTTTTAATTGTAAGCCACACAAATGATTGGTGCTAGGGGTATAACTTTTCAGGGGGTGGAAGGGTGGAGCAGATATAAGAGCTAATATGTGGTGAGCTGGGAGGACAATCGCCACAGGGGAGTCCTAGACAACCAATTGGAGCCACCAGGATTCCAGGAGTGGAGTGGGAGGGCTCAACTGCAACAACACCTGCAGGGTAGTTACAAAAGGTGGTATAAGGTAATTTGATGTGTGTGATTTGTTTTTTTTTTTTATTGAGAAAAGTGAAGATCGCAGTTGGCATGATTAGATTTTTTGTAGCGAGGTGAGGTTTGGTGGAGGGGCAAGATCCCCCCCTATATCCGGCGAGCTAGCCCGCGCATCGCCAGCATGCCACGGCCCCGTCTACCAGACATTCGGACCCTTCCTAAACCTATTCCCGTCCATTTCCGCTTCCCTAATCATCCTACCCATCGAATCCCATCCTCAGGTCCCACTCCAGTTGCCCGTTACAAATGGCGCCCAGACGTTAGGTACGAAATGTTGTGTTAGTTGTCCTTTGTGTTTTTTTCAGCTTCTAGAGGTTTTCGTTGACAGTGTTGGAACAACTTGTAGGTCGTGATTAGGAAAGCTTGAACGCATACCAAATCATATGCGACGAGCTGTGTCAGTGTTACCATAGGGAACAAATAGATGCTACGTGTAAAATTTCACTTGCAGTCAGAATTCAAAATCCAGTATGTCTTCAACAGAAAGGTCACAGACGAGCCTGCCGAATTGCGACTGGAGGATGATTTTGACCAGAAAGTGAAATTAGTGTATGTCAAGTGTGCGATAGCTGTTGCTAGTACATACGGAAAGAATCGTAAGTCTTGATCGAGATTGCTCGTAAGAAGGCTTGATCAATCGCGACGAGGACTTCCGGATTTAATAGCAACAACAACCGTAACGTGTGTGTGTGAATGTATGTTGTATGGATGTTTTACCAAGTACCACCTTTAAGGAACTACATTTTTAGAGAGCGTGTCCAACAGACCACCAAAATTGAAAAAAAAAAAGATTTATCACCTTTTGCTATAACCACCCGGAACACCCTCGCATGAGTATGAATACAAACATTTTAACAAAATTTACAAAAAAGAAATCAGATCCTTGACAGGATAGTAAAGATACAGATAGTAAAGAAGAAAAAGTAAAATTAGTGTTAAATATAACACCTCAAACAAATTTAGATATAAGTGCAAAAAAATTTAAGAATTTCCAAGTTACATTTTTAAATATTTATTGCTGATGATTTTTTTTTAGATATAATTTAGCTTAGAATCTTATTTTACGAATAAAATTGGGCCAAGCAAACCCATTAATTTCCTTGGTGTTTTAGAGTACGTCCCGATTGGATCCAGATTTGCGGTAAGGGGATGAATGCTGAGGTAGCTGAAGAAGTAAATCGAATAGTTTATATCTCCTTACAAAATAATCAGGCGTTAACCCGAGCCAAATACTCACAAATTCTAGAAAAAACGTCCATGATGCCGATTACCCACTCACCAAGAAAACAAGATGCCCCTCCACCGGGCGAGAACGAACAGAGTGCGTCGGTGAGCTTACCGCCCCCGTACTCGGTACCCCCACCACCACTTTCGACTTCAGGTAGTCACCCTTCCGGCTCAATCACTTCTGAAATATCACCGACGTTCAGCTCTTTAACGCATGAGGGGGCGTATCAGGGGGAAACCAAGGGTGTGAATTTCAACCTCCTCAAAATTTTACAGGTACTGCCGAACATTCTGAAAGCAGGAATGGGGGAGAGAACAGGTCGGTTAGGAATGAAACTGTGCGTCCAGAAGATGGCAATCCGACGCCAGTCAATGCAGCTATATCCGGAGATTTAATTTTGGCTATAAACCGAGCCGTCAGCGATGCTTGCCAACGCTATACTAGTGCTTTGAGGGGAGAACTGGCGGAGTTTCATAGAACAAACATTTAATCAGTGGAAAGAAGTTGTGAATCAAAGCGATCAGAATACTAACCGAGCCACTCCACAGGTTAACCTGAATGGTACTGCAAATGCTCAGAGAATAGCGTTGGAAGCATCAGGCGGCCGGTCATCTTGTGAGGTAGTGGGGGGTCAGTCTCAACTAAACCCGAATTCGAGAGCTTTCGTGCCGGTTAGTAACGTTATCCACGGCTCCTTTAGCACATTTCCGGGGTTAGATAGGGTCGAAAATGGAGGATACCAACCGAACGTTCAACCGAGTCCATACTGCGAAGTGCCGAATTTCTCCACGGGGTATCAACCAAATACTCGACTTATGAGCAATCCGATAAAAGTGGACAAATGGAGAGTGAAATTTGACGGCAGATTGGAGGTACTTACCGTGGAGGATTTCGTGTTTAGGATTGAATACCTTCAGCAACAGCATGCCTGTCCCTGGTCTGAAATCCTAAGAGACTTTCACATGTTCCTCGCTGGCACCGCATATGAGTGGTATTGGCAGTTTCAGCGATATAATTATGGTGCAAACTGGCCAACACTACGAGCCGCATTAATGAACCAATTCAGGAATCCAATGTCCGATTTCGAAATCATGAGGGACTTCATGGATCGTCGGCAAGGAGGTTGGGAGAGTTGCGACGATTATTTTGCAGCGGTAAACAGGGTGAAGTCACAACTCAGGGTTCCGATTACAGAGGCGGAACTGGTGCGCATTCTCAAGCGTAACCTTAATGAGAGGATAGGACGGTTGGTATACCCTCAAGCAATTTTCACGCTAGAGCAGTTGCGGAGGGCGTGCAAGGACGCAGAGTACGCTTTCCCTCTTAAGGAACGAGAGGCAACAAAACATCATCATAAGCCTCTAAATAAGTACCCCGTTAATGACCTCGCGAACGAAGAGCCAGATCCAATTTACGGCGATGAGCAAATTGCAGCTTTTCAGCACTCCGGTGCTCGACCAAAGAGTGGACGGGACATAAGTACATTGAGTTGTTTCAATTGTAACCTTAAGGGTCACAAGTTTAAGGACTGTCCTGTAGCGCCCACAAAAATATTTTGTTATCATTGCGGACGGGAGGGGGTCATTTCCACGAAATGTCCAAATTGTGCCTCGGGGAACAGGGACCGGAACACGGCGTCGAAGGGGGAGTCGTGTTCCAATCAGACACCCCAGGGGCAGTCGAAAGAAAAGTAGAAGATCCTTCAAAACAAATTAAAATGTTACTACGTATTCGAACCTGTGAAGAAAAAAACAAAAAACTTTATGAAATTAGGCCATTACATGTTAGGTTAAGAGAGTATAATATAGCTAGAGATAGAATTTTTAACGAAAACGGTGCAGCACCATCAAAACGAGTTTTGAAGGCTAGGTTTCGTTACAAAAAGAGGAAAGAAATTAAGAAAAGTATTTCGTCGACAATTTTAGATGTGGCAACTGATCCACGCCCTTATGCCAAAGTCGAAATCGCTGGAAAAATAATTCTTGGTCTGCTAGATAGTGGGGCTAGTATTAGCATTTTAGGTAAGGGGTGCATGGAATTTGTAAAAACAGCCAATTTAAAATTTTTTCATATCAGGCGGGTGTCAAAACGGCCGATGGAAAAAACCAGTCCATAGTTGGGAAAGTTCAGACCGAAGTCAAGTTTAAAGACCAAATTCACCAGAATATTTTCTATCTAGTTCCAAACTTAGAACAAGAACTATACTTGGGAATAGATTTCTGGAGGGCGTTTAATATAGCACCAAATATCGTCAGCTCAGTTTCTGTTCCAGAGGCGGACACTGATCTATTGAACGCACATAACCTTACATTTCAACAACGGGCGAAGTTAGAGGCGGTTAAGCAGAAATTCTTGGATTATGATCGACATGGTCTCGGGAAAACATCATTAATGGAACATGTCATCGATACTGGAAACGCAGAGCCTGTTAAGCAGAAACACTACCCTGTTTCTCCAGTGGTTCTAGCCATTTTATACAAAGAAGTGGACGGAACGCTTGAGCTCGGCGTTATTGAGGAGAGTGAGAGTCCTTGGTGCTCGCCTGTTGTCCTTATAAAGAAACCAGCAACCGACGGGACTATTAAGTACCACTTTTGTCTGGATTCTCGTAAGGTCAACGAGTTGAGCAAAAAGGACGCTAACCCTCTACCTCATATTGAAGGGCTCCTCAGCCGGTTACCTAACACCTACTTCATAAGCAGCGTTGATTTAAAAGAAGCATTTTGGCAGATCCCGCTGGAGAAGGAGAGTAGGGAAAAAACTGCGTTTGCGGTACCGGGAAGATCCTTATACCAGTTCACAGCATTGCCATTTGGGTTGTGTAATGCTGCTCAAAGACTTTGCCGTTTAATGGATAAGGTTATTCCTGCACGACTCAGGGACAACGTTTTCGTGTATTTAGACGACTTGTTAGTAATCGCTCCAGATTTTGAGACACATATCACCGTGCTAGCCGAAGTAGCCGAGTGCCTTAGAAAGCCAAACTTGACCATCAACGTGGGCAAGTCATAATTTTGTTTTAAAGAATTAAAATACTTGGGATTTATCATAGGCGGCGGGCAGGTTAAAACTGATCCGGCCAAAGTTGAGGCGGTGGTGGATTTTCCAGTGCCGAAAAATTCGAGACAAGTCCGACGGCTACTAGGTCTAGCAGGGTGGTATGGGAGATTCATCAAGGATTTTTCCAGCTTAACCGCACCTCTCACAGATACCCTTAAGGTCAAAAAGGGTAAGTTTAAAATGACGGATGAGGCATTAGTGGCTTTTGAGCAACTCAAAAGGGCCCTTACGACGGCTGCGGTTCTGTCTCATCCTGATTTCAATAAACGATTTTACGTTCAATGTGATGCTTCCGACACTGGAATAGGAGCTGTGCTATTTCAGAAGAACGATGAGAATGAAGAGGTTCCGATATCGTACTTTTCGCAAAAATTGAATAGGTGTCAGCGAAACTATACTGTGACCGAGAGAGAATGTATGGCAGCGGTGATGGCAATTAAGAAGTTCAGGCCCTATGTCGAGGGTATGGATTTTACGGTTATTACCGACCACTCGAGTCTCAAATGGTTAATGACCATGAAGGACTTGAGTGGAAGGCTAGCCCGATGGAGCTTAAGATTGCAGGGCTATACCTTCGACATAGAGCATCGAAAAGGAACACTGAATGTTGTGCCAGACACACTCTCTAGGGCACATGTAGAAAGTATAGAGATAGAAGATATCGCTCCGTTGATTGATTTGACTTCTGAGGAGTTTGAGTCAGAAGAATATAAAAGTCTGATTGAGACCATACGCAAACATCAAAGTGAGTTGCCCGATTTGAAAATCGAAGAAGACTTTGTCTACAAGCGATCATTGGCACTGGCAGATGAAGAGTTGTCGGAGCATAATTGGCGATTGTGGGTACCTTCCGGGTTAACCGAAGAAATTATAGCCAAGGCACATGACCCTCCGCAGGCGGCTCACGGTGGCATCGCTAAAACGCTTCATCGTATTCGGCAATTCTTCTATTGGCCCAACATGACCGTACAAATAAGGCAATATGTGTCTAAATGTGATATATGTAAACAATGTAAACCGTCCTCTCAGATTCTTCGTCCACCTATCGAAAACACGTTTAGTATAAATCGTCCATTTCAAAAGCTTTACATTGATTTTTTGGGTCCTTATCCAAGATCCAAAGCGGGAAACGCTTACGTGTTTGTCGTTCTCGAACATTTATCTAAATACGTTTTCTAAGAACCCTTACGCTCAGCGAACAGCAGCAGCGTAATACGTTTTTTAAAAAACGACATTTTTAATGCTTTCGGAGTGCCTCAGATCATCCACTCGGATAACGGGCAACAATTTTTATCAAAAGAATTTCAAAACCTACTTCAAAAATATGGGATTCGACATTTTTGAACGGCTAATTACTCGCCGCAGTCCAACGCTTCGGAAAGAGTCAACCGAACCCTACTAGCCGCTATATACTCTTATCTGAAAGATGATCAGCGCGACTGGGATGTTCACCTCAGTGACATCGCTGGCACGTTGAGAAGTTCAGTCCACTCGGCGACTGGGGTGTCACCATATTTTGTGCTGTTTGGGGTGAACATGATGACTCATGGGAGTGGATACGAACTGGCTCAAAAATTAAGTGTGGTAGATGATGGGGAACTGTTGACAATTCCTAGGCAGAATAGACTTCAATGCATCCGCGAGAAAGTTAAGGAAAGTATTTTGAAAGCACAAAAGAAAAGCGCTAAAACGTATAATCTGCGAACTCGAAAGGTAGTGTATGTACCTGGCCAAGAAGTATTTCGGCGAAATTTCGTTTTGAGTGATACGTCAAAATATTTAGCCTCAAAACTATGCCCTAAATTTGTGAAATGTCGAGTGGTGAAAGCGGTAGGGAAAAACATGTATGAATTAGAAAACCTAAGTGGCAAGAAAATAGGAATATTCCATGCCAAAGATATCAAGCAATAGAAAACCTGTTCGTACTAAGTCCCTGGTCGATATACCAAAAACCATGATAGAGAATCTTAAAACAAATTTTTTTTCAGTATAGAGTCCAACGTGCAGAATAGTCCAAGAAAAGTTTTGCAAGTCTAGAGCTATTCAGAGTTAGATAGTTTATTGATTTTATATAGAATTTGATTTATTCATGTTAGGATGGTTACTTATTTGTTATTAGAGTAGTTTATATAATAGTTATACATAGTTTCAATTAGTTAGTTATTTATTATCAGATTTTATTAGAGTTATTTATTATAGATTTTAAGAATTTTGCAATATTCATGTATTTTTGTTAATTTATTTCGTTTGTTTACAGTGAAGTCCATAAGACCCTGTGATATGAATGTTATAGATTTTAAGAATTTTGCAATATTCATGTATTTTTGTTAATTTATTTCGTTTGTTTACAGTGAAGTCCATAAGACCCTGTGATATGAAGGTTATAGATTTTAAGGAATTTTGCAATATTCATGTAGTTTTGTTATTTTATTTAGTTTGGCATACTATTCCTGTTAATTTATTTCAAAATTATTAAAATTCATTTTACTAGTTATATTTAAAACAGATTATTCGAGATTTACCAAACCATATATTTAAAAATTCACTTTTAGTATAAGTTGTTTTTAATTTATTGTTTTATAGTTTAGATTTCACATTATTCTAGTTAGATTTTAGTTTTTTTTCATAATTTTCTATCAGTTTAGCGATCTCAGTTACTTTATTGCCTAGTGGATCGGATAGATAGCACCTAAGGGGGAGAGGAAGATGCATTAGTAAACAAGATCTAGTATCAGGGTGCACAAAATACTTCCAAATGCGAAAAAAGAAAAGAACTATTTCAAGCCCCAGGTAAGGTAACAAAATCCTTAAGGCCAAGAAAAAGAAAACCACCTCTTAAATACTAACTCAAGAAAGCAAGCAACTTACATTGCTTATTATTGTTTCGAACTCAAAACACTATTTAAACAAAATTCGTTTGAATATAACTTCGGTAATGGGTACGGGTACATGTAGGAGATGCTTAATCTAGATCACTTACCAAATTTTGGTGTAGGGTGAAGAGTTTGATAACCATGAATCGTCGAGAAGTCGTCAGCGTTGAGTAATACTAGTAGTGAGATTTTCCCCCTACATTCGAGAAAATTTTGATGATTTAAAATATTCAAGTAAAGTAGCAATAGATATACCTGAGGGATGGGAAAAGACCACTAGAAAAACTATTGCCCGGCTTGTGGGTAAGTGGGTTAGTCCCCACCGTTCGAAGACCTTAGTACATATGAGGCATCCTTCCATCGCCTCTGCCGCGTTAACACCATGGCAAAACCGATGTTTTGTTGTGGCTGCCTTTTCGTGCCATCGACGAGGGTCAATTGAGAGTCAATAGGAAACATGCCTTGCAAGTGGGTAATACTTTGCCACCCAACTCCAGGCAATACGAATAAGTTTTTGTTTTTAATTTCTCCCGTTCAGCGTCTAAGTTTCGTGGACGAGAGGATTTCTTATTGATGACTGTTATCATGGACGCAACATATTCGGCTCGTTTCTCGTAGGTTCCGTGGGCACAGTATTCGTTGAAGATGGCTTGTTGCATTTCGAAGGTGAATCTGGTGTTGCATTGAGCACGGCATTCAGTCAGAGGAACCACCTTCTTGGCAGGCACGAGTTTGCCAGAGCTGGTCACATAGGCTTGTCCACTATAACGACATTCTTTCCTTAGCGTTTGGATATCGAGCGCTCGTTATTAATAGGGTTGTTAATTATTAAAATGAAGAGTAATTTTATTGAAACTTTTATATAGAAAAAAAAGTTATAAACAATCTACTGTCTCTTCAGTTTCATCGTCATCCATTTTTTGTTTTAGAAACTAGAATAATCTGAAATGTCAAACAGCTGATTGCTGGGAACAAAAATAAATGCATTCAGGAATAACATGAATAATTTCCTAAGAGAAATTGGTTTTTAGGTTCGTGTCGAAGATATGAACGAGTGCGGTGGGCATTTAAGGAGCTTGCTAGACCAAGATATCATAGGCGAGAAGGGATTGGGTGAGGAGAGCCTCTTAAAAGTAGTGGGTCTTAGGAAAACGGCTCCCATGTACCTCAACACAGTAAGAGAATACTGGTGTTTGTCTGAGGGAACTAAATAAGAGATCGTACGGTGTCAGGGATATGTATTCGAGGTACGTTTTTAGTTCCAAAGTGTTCATCCCCGACGTAAGAACAAAGTGGTGCTAGTACCCAAAGTAAGGGTTTTTTTTAGTGATTTTTTTCAGTTCAATGTTAGTGATAAATTAAAGTATATATTACCCGTGTTTTGTTGGGAAATATATCCATAGTGAACTAGAATTTTACACGTTGTATTTTACATTGCTTTGTTGGTTTTGTTTTTTAAATCTTATTTAAAACCGCACAAGAAGATTTAAAAATGATTAAGTTTGACAACACTTTCTAAAATGCAAATGGTGTTTCGATGTTTCTTATGAAGTGCAAGTGAGATAATTTGATTCGTGTTAAACAATGAAAAACTGAATATTTCAGCACCATATAAGAATATGCTTCCTACTCCATGTGCAAAAATGTCACTTTTTTTTAATTTGATTAAAACAAAACTATATTTTTTGTACACAAACATGCAAATAAACAGACCAAAACGCATTATCTGTAAAACCAACTCCTCCAAACATTTTTTTTTCCACAAATTTTGACTCGAATCCGAACTCCGACGGGAATCGAGTCAAATTAAGCTCATTTCAACTCGATTCAGGTATATAAAGAATTGAGGCGATCTTCACGCTCGCTTCAACACCACATGATAATGTAGTAGTCTACGAACAAACCCCCTTCTTGAAGTTTGTATTTTATGTCAAATTTGTTTGGTTAAAACTTTGAAATCGACCGCCAAGTCAAGTGTGAAATGGAAAACACAAAGAAAACAGGAAAAAGGTAAATAAAAAACTAATTTTAGCTTATAAACTACATGATTAAACAATTAAATATTCTTTAGAAACAAAAAGAACTGGACGAAGGAGTCCACAGAAGCCCTTCTGGATTTTTATGCTGCCAGAGCTGATGAGTTCCAGCATAGCCGCAAAAAAAACTGGATATAAACATCTTCTAGAAGACATGCTATCCGCTGGCTATGCTGTAAGTATTTGGAGTACCTATACCTACCTACATACATAAAATTACTTTCTGCTTCAGGACTCCGATACGACCAGCACCCATTTAGAGGTAAAAATCCAAACACTAGTGCGTGCGTATAAATATGCCATAGATAACAACAACCGCACTGGAGCAGCACCATGTGTTGCTCCGTTTATGGAAAAAATGGACGAGCTTTTTGGAAGCAAGCCCATATTGACAAACGTCCACAACGTCACGTATGGAGCAGCCGCAATTGGAGTAAGTTATCTTTTGGTTTTTGTTTACTTTGGCCATATATGTACATATCATATATGCATATTTGTTTAAATCTTTTAGAACTCAAGTGAAACTTCAGAGGACAATACTACCCAACCATCAGATGAAAACTCTGATGACATGCAATTGCATACTACCCAACCATCAGATGAAAACTCTGATGACATGCAATTGCATACTACCCAACCATCAGATGAAAACTCTGATGACATGCTAGAGACCACTGCCACTGACGTTGTTCCATCGACTTCCACTGCCGCTGCATCCAAAAAGCGAAAGATTTCTCGATCTTTGTATTTAAAAATGAAAATCGAAGAAAAGCAAAAGGACAGAGAGGACAAGAACAGAAAGTGGGCAGAATACATGGAAGTCGAAAAACAAAAACAAGAATCAAGAAACCTCAAATTGGAATTGTTGAAAGAAATTTTGAATAAAAAAAAAATAAGTAAAATGTTATGTGTATATGTTTTTATTTCTTATTAGATTATTTTATTAGATTATGTTATGTAAGTATTCGAACAATGTTTGACCACGATTTGTTGTTGGGTTCGAGGTTGATTCAGCTGCATCTGTTATTGTGTCAGTTTCTTCTTCGTGGCTAATTCCTTCGTCGTTGTATGTGTCGCCCATCGCGATGCATAAATTGTGCAGAATGCATGCACTGACAACGAGATTTGTTACCGAACGAATATCTCGTTGTTCAGTGAACTTAAGAAGTCGTCTAAACCTTCCTTTCAACAAGCCGAAGGCATGTTCTACAACAATTCTTGTAGCAGAATGAACATAATTAAACGTTCTTTGTTGTTCTGTTAATCTGCCATTGTCTTTGTATGGTGGCACTAGCCAGTTTGTAGCGGCATACGCTGAATCACCCAAAATAAAAGAATTTGCCGGAAATAGTTGGTTGGTGTGGCTCAAAGTCTTTTTGAATAACTGAGAACGCCTGAGAACTCTACTATAGTGCAGAGATCCTGGCTCACCACAACTGATGTCAATGAATTTTTTATCTGCATCGACGACAGCTTGCAAGATAATTGTAAACTTATGCTTGCGGTTGTAGTAGCACACTTTATCGATCTTTGGAGCTACGATTGTTATGTGGGTGCAGTCTATTGCACCCAGAACACCAGGTATTCTTTTTTTGTCTTCAAATTTTCGGCAGTTTTCGGTAACAGCATTTCCTTGAGGCCATTTTATGTAGTCCTGTCCTTTGGATACCAGCCACTTGCAAACTCGATTCACTACAACCCATGAGGAGGAGTTTGTTACACCGAAAAGGTTTGCTAATTGTCGAAAGGTCACAGAGTTGCTGATGTACCAAATGTACATAAACACTTCTTTTCTGCACCCTATTTTAATGCGTCCTCCTCTATTTACTGCGTGAAGAGACAAATAATGCTGAGAATAAGATGCTGAAAAAAAAATAATTATTTAGTTAAATCTCAATGGAATACAGAATAGCTAAGCTTACTTATCAGACGCTCTATTGTTGAACGCCGCAATCTGAAGTGGGATTTGAAATCTTCTTCACTGAAAGACTCAATGGTCATTATAAAGGAATCTACAGTGGCATGTTTTTTGTCTTCTGTTGAGTCTTCGAGACTAGTATGCTCTTCAAAAAACATTCCTGGTATGAACTCATTCCTGCTGGTACTGGACTCGATCAATTCACGCAAAAGCTGCAATTGTTAAATGAACTTTATTTTATAGAATCTCAATTTTCAGATGTTTTCTTACCATTTCTTCTTCAGACTCATTCCCGCTGGCACTGGACTCGATCAATTCACGCAAAAGCTGCAATTGTTAAATGAACTTTATTTTATAGAATCTCAATTTTCAGATGTTTTCTTACCATTTCTTCTTCAGACTCATTCCCGCTGGCACTGGACTCGATCAATTCACGCAAAAGCTGCAATTGTTAAATTAATTTTTTTATAGAATATAAATTTCCAGATGTTTTCTTACCATTTCTTCTTGAAAATTATCCATTTTATTAGCTTTAGTTAGTTTTTCTTGTTAAGTTAATTTTGACTTTTGATTTTCACAAAACTTTTTTCTCATTTGTGTTTTTTTTTTTAATTATTATTTTGACAGATCTTCTTTCAGTTGTACCAATTTTTAAATACAAAAATCTGGCCACTGCGGATCGTTTTGTTGGGAATTTCTCACTTCACTATATATGAAATGCGAACAAAACGCACGTATTGTCTTTTTTAATTAGATTTAAAGTGTTGGATAGTGTTGGATGCAGAAAATTTTCGAAGGAGATTTTGTGGACCATTCTAGAAAAGGAGATTAGTAGGGGTGAGAGATTTTTTTGTAATATTTTATTGTTTTAGAATTAAGTATTGAAAATGGAATTTGCATTAGGTATCGCGGGTGCAACTGTAGGCAATATCGGCCGTTAGCCTTTGTGCGTCGTGGGAGGTACAGAAATAAACGGAACAAAATCTACTGGTGGAAGAACCGTGGAACAACGGTCACCAATAATTATACAACTGGAAACCACCGTAAATTCAGATAAGTGGTCCTTAAATTATAAATAATTTTTCTGAAAATTTAAAAGAAAAAAAGAAAAAGGCATTCATCACGCGATACCCTATATAAAAACCCATATCAGCAAACATTAGAATTTCCCTATTCTCGGAATAAAATAATTACCGGATACCGCAACCCATAGGGAGCAATTCAGCGGAAGCTGGAATTCGGCCATCGCGGTCAATAAAGTGAAGCATAAGCCCGGGCGAATTGATTTTTGTGTTGGCTGTTAAATTTTAAAGAAAATTGGAAAAATTGAAAACTTGAATTGTTAATATTAGTTTTGGAAGTATTGGAAGAGAGAAAAAGGAACACCGTTGTGACAACTGGGTCGGTGGGTCAGGTCGAGTTTCCCCTAAGAAAATTGTTTTTGATTGTGGTACTAAGACCCCTTCTAAAGAGCGCTCTATAGAGGTAGGGAATAGGCAGCTTGCCGTTGGTAAACGTTTAAAGATAGGTGGAATTGGACCTGGCCAGTAAAGACATTGCCGTCGAGTTGGGTGGGTTTTCATCTTCCCAGGTTCTAAGGAAACTGGAAAGGTGTGACCGAGCGGGCATAAAGGTCTGCCAGCGAACTGAGTCCTTTTTTTATCCAAAGATACAACATTAGCTATATAAAAGATTTTTTTTTATCATTTACTAAACCTATAATATATTTTTCAAAAATCATACTTACCATATTATATTAACCTTGTCAATGACCTTCAACAAAGTAAGCACTATATGATTTTTCTTAAGTTTTGTTTATAGTACCTTTTTTTTACGTTTTCGTCAAGACCTAAATCCGCCGTCAATAAATATCGTTTTAATTGTAAGCCACACAAATGATTGGTGCATTTATTTATTGAAAGTGGAAGACGCTCAGACATGAGCTGCTAGGGGTATAACTTTTCAGGGGGTGGAAGGGTGGAGCAGATATAAGAGCTAATATGTGGTGAGCTGGGAGGACAATCGCCACAGGGGAGTCCTAGACAACCAATTGGAGCCACCAGGATTCCAGGAGCGGAGTGGGAGGGCTCAACTGCAACAACATCTGCAGGGTAGTTACAAAAGGTGGTATAAGGTAATATGATGTGTGTGATTTGTTTTTTTTTTTATTGAGAAAAGTGAAGATCGCAGTTGGCATGATTAGATTTTTTGTAGCGAGGTGAGGTTTGGTGGAGGGGCAAGATCCCCCCCTATATCCGGCGAGCTAGCCCGCGCATCGCCAGCATGCCACGGCTCCGTCTACCAGACATTCGGACCCTTCCTATACCTATTCCCGTCCATTTCCGCTTCCCTAATCATCCTACCCATCGAATCCCATCCTCAGGTCCCACTCCAGTTGCCCGTTACATGGTGGCCGAGTAGGTTGTGACCTGTAATAATGCCGATAAGGGATCTTAGGGAGGGTTTGTTAAGAGTTAAGATCCAGTCGGATCTGAATGATGGTTTTACTGACGTATGTTTCAGTTCGCATAACGGTATCCCTATATGATGGTTTATCAGAGAGGGTTCCAGTGTGGAGCCCTCCCTAGCAAGTTCATCCGCCTTTTCGTTGCCTGGTACATCACTGTGGCCAGGAACCCAGCAGAGTCTTACGTTATGCTGTGTGCCAAGAACCTTTAACTCTTCGCGACAGCAAGAGACAAACTTTGACTTGATTTGGGTGGCAGAGATAGCTTTTATTGCTGCTTGGCTATCAATGAAAAAAGTGATGTCCGCGTGTGATATCGCCATCATGGATATATGTTTAGCAGCGTTTTTCACTGCCAAGACCTCAGCTTGGAAGACGCTGCTATAGTCGGGGAGCCTGAATGCTTTGGCAAGGTTGAGGCTTTCAGAGTAAAAGCCTGCACCTACTCTATTATCCATTTTAGAGCCATCGGTGTAGATGGTAATGGTTGAGTCGTTGGTGTAGGGTTCACTATTTTCCTAATCTAGTCTATTGGGGAACCTAGTACTAAAAGATTTGTTGAAATCTAAGTAAGGGCTCATATAATCTGTGCAGATATTGTTGTCTACGTATTTCGTAAGAATAGCTGCGTGGCCACTCTGGCTAGTTTTCCAGATGTTAGTTTGACTGAGCCTGAGGGCGCTGTTTGCTGCTGATTCTTGGACGAATAGATCTATTGGGGGGAGATTGAGAACCGTTTCTAAACCCGCAATTGGGGTAGTCCTCATCACACCACTAGTACAGATACAAGCCATTCTCTGTACTTTGGTAAGTGTTTTTTGATTCGTGGATTTCTCTAACGCTTTCCACCAAACCAAGCTGCCATAAGTTAGAATCGGTCTGACAATGGCAGTGTACATCCACATTACTATTTTGGGGTTAGGTCCCCAATTTCTACCCAGAATCTTGTTACATGAGTAGAGTGCGATTGTGGCCTTCTTATATCTTTCTTGGATATTTGGACCCCAATTGAGTTTTTTATCCAATATAACTCCGAGGTATCCAGCTCGGTCGGAGATTTTTAGTGTTGTATTATCTATTTTTGGTATTATAAACGGAGGGATCTTCCTCCTGTTTGTAAAAAGAACCAGTTCTGTTTTAAGGGGGTTTACATTAAGACCGCATTTCTTGGTCCAGTTGCTGACCTTTGATAATGCGTTTTGTAATTGTTCGCTAATAGTGGTAAGGTATTTACCCGTCACCAAAAGCGCTAAGTCATCAGCGTAGGCTACCACTACTATACCGTAGTTCCTAAGTTTCATTAGGATCTCGTTCGTCACTAAGATCCATAATAATGGTGAGAGAATTCCACCTTGCGGGGTTCGTCTAGATGCGTACATCTCTAAATGTGCGTTACCAAGCTCACTATGTATTTGTCTGTTTTTCAGCATACTCATGATCCATTTGGTAACTACTTCTTCTATACGTTGATCATTAAGTGCTTTCTCGATTGCATTACTGTGGACGTTATTGAAGGCTCCTTCAATGTCCAGGAATGAAGCAAGAGTGTATTCCTTAACGTCAAGTGATTTTCCTATAGTTCTAACTACGCAGTGTAGTGCCGTTTCTACACTTCTACCTTTTGTGTAGGCGTGTTGAAAGGGTGATATGGTCTCCGGTTTTAAATTACTGCGGAAGTATATGTCGATAAGTCTTTCTAGTGTTTTAAGTACAAAAGACGTGAGACTTATAGGTCTGAAGTCCTTAGGTTCAATATGGCTGGGTTTGCCGGCTTTTGGTATAAAGACGACTTTTACCTCACGCCATGTGTTGGGAACATACCCCCATTTAATGCTACTTTGAAAGATGTTTATCAGGTGTGGAGTGATAAATTCAGTGCTCTTTTGCAGCATCATTGTGAAAATGCCGTCTAGGCCTGGAGATTTATAAGGGGAGAAAGAGTTAATAGCCCAGTTTAACTTTTCTTCCGTTATAAAATCCGTAGGGATTTCATACTCGAAGATTGAAGAGTTATCTGGTTCGCGTTCAGGGCTAGGTTTGCTACCTGGGAAGTGTGTTTCAACCAGGAGTTCTAGGCTTTCGCGACCTGATTCAGTCCAGCCATTGTCGGGTTTCCTTAGAGAACTAACAGAAGTGGAGGTTTTCGAAAGGATTTTCCTGAGCCTAGCTGACTCGTTGGTGCACTCGATATTAGTGCAGACATTTTTCCACGAGCTCCGTTTGGCTCGTTGGGTTTCTGTTTTGAATTTTCTTTGACTAGTCTTATAACAATCCCAGTCACTTTCGAGTCTTGTCCTTTTAGCAGCATTGAAAAGCTTTCTTGTTTCTTTTCTAATGTTGGTTAGTTCTGTTGTCCACCAGGGGGGTTTACTGTTTTTCTTCACAGTTGTTTTCATTGGACAACTGGTTTCAAACGCCTTACGCAGAGTCTCAGTGAGATTCTCTGTTGCCTTCTCTAGACTGTCTGGTCCCAGAATGGCGTTGGTGTTAACGTGCTTGATGTTATTACTGACTTCCCTATTGAAGATAAGCCAGTCTGTACGCCTGTTATTTCTAAAGGGTTTGTGCTGTCCATCAACGTTAGGGATTTTAAATTCTATGAGACGATGGTCAGAAAAGGAAGGTTCTTCTAAAACCCTCCAATGATCAATTTGACAGGAGTCAGAATTATTTGAGAGGGTATTATCTAGCACCTCTTCCCAATTTTTTGTAACAAAGGTGGGTGTATTACCTCGGTTAGCCACACGTAGATTGTTATCTATGATATATTGAAAAAGGGATTCACCTCTAGTATTTGTATCGGTGCTCCCCCATTGTACATGATGTGCATTGGAGTCGCACCCCAGTTAAGGAGAACTACAGGTTATCAATTAACAAGTACTGGGACCGCAAGATCCGGTCAGTTAATTCCAGTGACCCTAGTATGTTCCCTAAAATCAACAAAATATTCAGGAAAAAGAACGACAATGACCTTCCGTGTCTGAAACTCCAAAGAACTGAAGAGAACAGAGACGTACTCAGGACAGCGCAAATAGATCCAGAAGAAGCCATCTTTGACGATGACCTTTTTATAATTGAAGATCCGAAGGAAAAAGTGGAGGCGGTGGGAGCTGCTTTCCAGCAAGTGTACAAGGTGAATGCTTGCATTCGCCCCAACCACGACCTGGAAAACAGAGCCCTACTTAATCACTTTTAAGTTCGAAATGATATGACACATTGGCGATCTGAGAACCGCGGTTTTATGCGGTTCGATGACGATTTCTTGGCAAATGCCATAATCGCCGAGCAAACGGGTCCAAGTCCCCTGTTAGTGACGAAGGTTGAGCTTCAGCTCATTTTCAACTCAGTAAAAAATAAAAAGTCAACAGGTGTCGATGGTATATCCAACGTTGTACTAAGACATTTACCGAAGGAGGCAATTGACATTTACACCACACTCTTCAATAATGCACTGAATAATGCATATTATCCAGTGCATTGGAAGACCGCTGTGGTTCATCCTCTCCCGAAAAAGGGAAAGGACAACTTCAACCCGTCAAATCTTCGGTCGATAAGTCTTCTTCCGAGCATCAGCAAAGTTTTCGAAAAGATCATCAATAGGGTTCTGACTAAGTGGGCTGCGGACAACAAAATAATTCCGGATAAACAGTTCGGGTTCAAGGCGGGTCATGACACAATTCATGCTGCGTCTAAACTCGTTTCTGATATCCAATGGAATAAATCAAAACAACAATGCACAGGTGCTGTTCTGGTTGATTTGGAAAAGGCCTTTGACACCGTATGGTTAGAGGGTCTTTACCTAAAACTGAACAGGCTTGGAATTAGCAAGCCATTGTTGTATATACTCTATGATATGCTTAACGGTAGAAAGTTTGTTGTCAAAAGTGGCAATGTAACTTCTACCACAACATTCTTAATTAAAAATGGTCTTCAACAGGGAGCGGTGAATTCGCCGATTCTCTTCAGCATTTACACCAGCGATCTGATAGGTAGTCTTACAAAGGCAATTGCGTACGCCCACGATCTTATTGCGTACAGAACGGCCCGAAAGGTTGAGGTTATTAGAATTCTCTTGCAGCGTGATTTCGACAAGATTCAGCGATATTGCGACGACTGGAAACTGAAAATAAATGTCCAGAAGTCGGAAACAATTCTGTTCCGGACTCCGTTGGCTAGGGCCACGAGGGATACGTGCAAGAATTGGCGCAAGATGGTCATCGTTGATCTTCACGGGCAGCAATTAGCGAGCAAAAGTGTAGTGAAGTACCTCGGTATCTGGTTAGATCAGTATTTATATTTCCCCTTCCCAGATGGAGAAGTTTCGGGTGTTCGAGCGGCAGTGTTTACGACGCTGTACCGGCTTATATCGAACAGCCGAATCTTCTTACGTGCACTACTATTCCAACGAGGTCCTATACAACGGGGCTCGAATCAACAGAATTGACAATTTCGTGATAAAACTCGTCCGAGGTCACATTGCAAGAGCTATGTCTTCGACCAACAATTTAATTTTCGGGGCGTTCTATCCGAACGACGAGTATTTTGAGAGTGCACGCTTGAGCGGCTTCATTCCACCAGAGGCATTCCTCTTTTTAGATAGATGCGGTCTGATACAGGATAGATTGGCAGTTCCGCTAATCTACCACGTCAGACGACGAACCGTGGATAGGCGACTCCTGTACAATCGGGACGTCATGGCACAAGGCGGAGCAGAGCTCCTTCGGTTCAGTAGGGCTGTGTCCGAACGGGACCGAACTGATAGGGTGAAGCAGGAGAACCAGTTTTGGTGGCTTCAATCGGCACTTGATAGTGGGTAGTCGGGATGGGGTTTTAAGCCTTGGCCGGCTTACATACTTGTTTTATAGTTTTAGGGTTTAGTTTTAAGTAGAATAGGCATGGTGGCACAAAAAAAAATACAAAAAAATACAAAAAAGAAAAATACAAAAAAATAAAAAAAAAAAATTAAAAAATTAAAAAAAAGAAAAAACATGGAATAAAAAAAAAAATAAAAAAAAAGACAACAAAATATGAAAAACAAAAAACGTTATATAGTTAGATTTGCTGCTGTGGTTGTTCTAGTTTTAAGTAGTTTATAGGTAGAATAGGTAGTTTAAGTTAGTTTAAGTTTTATTTAAGGACCTTATTTTAAGTAGTTTTAAGTAAAAATAAAAAAGGATATTGATATTAGTTTTTTTTAAATTTTCTAATGAATACAAAAATAAATAAAATTGAATTGAAGTTAAATAGATCTTAGGGCCGAAAGGCATTAGCATTAAGTATTATTGTTTAACTTAGAGTGTCCGTATGGGACCAGTAAGTTAGTTGTAAGTTATGGTTAATTAGGCTAGTTTTATGAATTTTTGTCTAGCTTTAAGATAGATTTAAGATGGAATTAATAAAAATGAATTTGAAAAAAAAAAGTCGCACTCTAGTATAATATTGAAATTTTTCTTACTTGCGAATGTTACTACTTCATTTGTTATATCCGCTGGTGGTCCTTCCACTCCTTCATAGGGCATATATGTGGAGGTTATTATGAGCGTTGGGTTCTCCTTGCGTTCTAAAATGACCGCGTTCTGGTCGATGTTGCTGTAAGAAGTTAGAAGAAAGAGATTAAACCGTTTTCTAGCTAATATACAGGTTCTGGGATTACTATTTAGGCTGTCAAGATTTGACTTATACAGCATGAGGTCTTTGGGTTAGAAGTTTCAGACAAAAGATCATTTATAAAAATAAGGAAAAGTGTCGGAGACAAAACGGAGCCCTGGGGCACACCAGCGTTTATTTTGTGGATATCAGATTTGAACCCGTTCAATTCTACTTGAATTACACGGTGCGAAAGGTTATTTCTAACCCAACGAAGAATTGACTTATCAATACCAAATGCACGCATTTTCAATAAGAGAGATTGGTGCCAAACTCTATCAAATGCCTTTGAAATATCAAGTGCAATAATCTTACTTTCACCAAAACGATTTGTTCCACTGTTCGGTGAGATAAACCATAAGATCACCAGTGGATCTATTGCAACGAAAGCCATACTGCCGGTCATTAAGAAGCTTCCGTTCTTCAAGATATTTCTTAAGCTGAAAATTGATCAGCGTTTCCATGACCTTGAAAAGAAGGGACGTAAGTGCAATTGGACGATGGTGAGGAGGATTCGCCTTTTTTAGGGAGAGGCTGGACAAATGCAGTTTTCCATCCACTCGGAAAGAGACCTGTAGAATAGGACAGATGGAAAAGCTTACGCAGTGGTTTTGCCAGCGTTGAAGAACACCTCTTCAGAACAATAGCGGGGATATTATCCGGGCCAGCGGATTTGTAATTGTCAAGGTTTTTAAGGACTCTAGTAACTGAACGAGTACGAAAGAAGATTCGTCCCATAGAATCATTTACGCTTTCAAGTACAGGCGGAGTCATGTCACTCATTGGCAGCATCGAATTAACAGCAAACTATGCTGCAAGCAAATTGGCTTTATCAATCGAGCTTACGTAGGGAGTGCCATTGGAAACGAGCGTCGGAACTGACGATGACGTAGTGTTGCGCACATTTTTTTACAAATGACCAGACATTTTTACTACTATTGGGATATTGTAGTATTTTTTGCCTTAATTTCTGATCATGCAAAAATTTAATGCGTCGTATGTGTCCGTTACAGGTCTTTCTAGCTTGTTTGAACTTATTCCGGTTTTCCTCAGTTGGGTTGGCTTTGTAATTATGGAAACTTACATTTTTGGTCCTAATAACCTCTTTACAGCTCAAATCAAACCATGAGTTTTCTTTGGGTTTGATAGATTTTACCCTATTGGGGATAAAATTTCTCATTCCAGAAAGAATCAAGTTTGTAATCATATCTGCACTGGAATCCACGTCACTATCGAGGAAGCATAGTGACCAGTTAAAGTTCCTGAAGAATTCATTGAGACCGTCGCAGTTGGCTTTCTTATATTGCCAAACGGTTCTCGTAGGTGTTTTAACTTTAACTGGGGTTTTTTGGCATGAGAAATTTGCAGATATGACACAATGGTCTGATGTGCCTAGAGGCGATAATAGACTGACAGTATATTTATTAGGATCAGAAGTAAGAAACAAGTCTGGAGTGTTGGCGGATTGACCTGCAACGTCAGGAATCCGTGTTTGGCGATGAAAGGATGAGCATAGCAAAGTTTAGGTTTAAAATTATTATTTGTGGAACTTTTTTCCATGGGAATGCGTTGTTTTCCCGAAGTCAAAAGTAACTCATGTCCTTTTTTAAGTCTCAAACTATCTCCTTGCCAAATTTCATTTAAATTTGTTCAGTAGTTTAGGCGTAAAAGTGATCGGCCTACCTGAATTTTCCCATGGGATTGCGTCATTTTCCCGAGGTAAAAAGTAGCCTATGTCCTTTCTCGGTTATCAAAATATGTCCATACCAAATTTCATGCAAATCGGTTCAGTAGTTTAGGCGTGATTGAGTAAAAGACAGAGTTACTTTCGCATTTATAATATTAGTATAGATAGTTGAATACCTCCCGGATGAAGCCGGGTAAACCAGCTAGTCTAATATATAAAATTCTCCCGTCACAGTGTTAGTTGCCATTCTCCTCCGAAACGGCTTAACCAATTTCAATGAAATTTTGCATATAAATTCGGTAGGTCTGAGAATAGGTTTTTATCTATTTTTTATATTCCTAAGTGCTATTGTTTAATTGCATCAACATCGTACACGGTGCAACGATTTTACGATAGTAAAATTATTTCCAACTTACCACTCAGTCATTTCGGTACGCATTCACCAAATCGAAATGCATCTTATTTAATAGACACTGAATTGAATCGTGAACTACAATACAATATTGTAGAATTGGCAGCGATTGTTGCTCGCAATGTTCCACTAAGAGCCCCCGCAGACTGCAGACTTTTTATCGGCCGATAGTTTGGTCGTCTTGTTAATCAGTATGCAGAGGAATGCATATGCGCACACTACAGCGATTCAGTATCGGCCGATAAAAAAGTTTAATAGGCTACCCAATTACATTCAAACTAATCTGTCGGCGAACTATCGGCCGACTGTTTAATCAGTATTAGCGCATACACGCCTGCGCATACATGACGATTGTTTAGTCGGCCGATAGTTCAGTTCGCTCTGTGATTTGGCATCGTGTGCTTGTGTTTTGAATATGGCGTCGCCCAAATCACAATTGTTGATTATAGAAAGTTCCGTCGAAAAGTTGATTGAAGAAGTCGAGAAAAGACCTGCGCTTTATAAAAAAGGTTTAAAAGAGTACTCCGACGCGAATGTGAAAAAAAAACTGTGGGAGGAAGTTTGCGAAGCAGTTGTTCTTGATTGGAATCGGCTTAGCGCCGAGGAAAAAACAAACAAAGGTAGGAACGTAAAAATAAAAATATTAGAGTATTTATGTGAATTTGTATTTATTTATTTATTTACAATTATTACACTTTGTTATATTGACACGGAATCGCGCCTCCGGGAGAAATAAAGTATGACGACATGTACTGTCGCACGTTATTCATATTATTATTATTTCAACCGAGGAGGTTGGCTTCATTTATAGTTAAGTTATTCAATTGTAGAGAGTTTCTGTGAAATGTATTCCATCTTTGATTCTTACATAATTATGCAGGACACAGCAAGCTTTTATTATTTTGACACAAAAATTGATATTGACATCCATTGGTCGGTGGAATATACGCCGTTTGTTAGCAAGGATCCCAAAAGTACACTCAACCATTCGTCGAGCTCTTGTATGTCTATAGTTAAAAATTCGTTTGGTGTAGTTTAAATTTCTTTTTGCATAAGGACGTAGTATATGATTGCCCAGTCCAAACGCTTCATCCCCTACGACGGAGAATGGAATAACATCTCCGACATTATCATTAGGCAAATGCCTTCCGGAGGGAATATTTAATCGGTTTTGGGACAGCCGTTTACCCATTTCTGATGATTTAAATATTTCCGAATCACTAGCTGTTCCATAAGAACCAACGTCTATATAAACAAATTTATAATCTGCGTCTGTCCAAGCCATTAACACGCACGAAAAAAACTTTTTATAGTTGAAATATGATGAACCGGAATGTTCTGGCTGTATCATCCGTATATGTTTGCCATCAATTGCTCCAATGATGTTTGGAAAGTTTGTGCGACTATAGAATTCGTCTGCGATTTTAATCCAGTCGCCTTCTTCTTTGGTTGACATATACAATGGTTGAAGTATATTCCATATTTGCTCACATGTAGTTTTAGTAATATCTCGTATTGTAGAAGCTCCCATCACATAATCAAAAGATAATGTATTGAAACTAGCTCCTGTAGCCAGATATCTGTAAAAAAATAAAAATTTCAATATTTTTCAGGACGTGATGTGCAAAAAAAATGGGCTAATTTAAGGACTTGCTTTCGTCGCGAATTAAACGCTCAAAAGAACACTAAGTCGCGGCAAGCTGCAAATAAAAGGCGTAAATATGTCTACTTTGAACAGTTATTATTTTTACTTCCATGCATGGAAAACCGACTTACTGAAGGTAACCTGGAAGAGAACAATTCTCTATCAAATGATGAGGATGATGATCAAGCTGGTTCATCCACTCCCACCCTTATTCGTCAGCGGAAAAAGAGACCTAATGTACCGAAGCAGACGGACGTGGATGAAGCATTATTAAAGGCATTAAATGAGTCTAATATTGATGAAGATGTGAATTTTGCTTTGTCACTGGTCCCTTCACTCCTAAATTTAACCGCAGAAGAAAAACTTGATGCTAAAATAAGTATTCTTAACGTTTTTAAACAGATAAGATTAGCTAGGTATGTTCAGTGTACATCTAAGCCAACATGTACGTACAACAGAGCACAGCAACCCTCGTACTCTTTTTCAATTTCGCAACCGACAACCATTCAAGGCATTTCATCACCTAGCAACTCCAACGATACAGCCCAGTCTTATTCAAATTTTTCAGATGAATCGCAAATATATGACTTGTAAATAACTTAATTTCTCAAAACGCCGAATTTTGTAATATTTAATTTCTAATAAAAATAGTTGAAAGTATTGTGGTTTATCTTACCTTATCGTAACGCTCAATCTCTCCTCCACAGGTATAGAAAGTCTTAAATTTGTATCCTCCTTCGCTATTGCTGGTCCAATTTGCTTGACAAGTTCATTGAAGCTGGTAATGCTCATTCGATAATAGGCGAAAAATTTTTTCGGGTAATCAAGTAATTTGGAATGCATAGTGTAAAATTTTCCACTAACTAATCTATCACTGAGAATGGGATGCACCCAATACTCTCGGAATCTCTTCTTGATTTTCCTCCTCCGGAGTAGGATGAGAGCAATAATTTTTCTGGACAATATTTTCATTGTGCGACCGCTTCAAGAGTCAGTAACAAACTAGTTCGAAAATAGTCGGCCGACTGTTCAATAGTCTGCGCCCTGCTCACCAACCAAACTGTTTAGTTGGCTCGGTGTGCGCACTTTCAACCCAACCCGACTAAATTATCGGCCGACAAAAAGTCTGCAGTCTGCAGTCTGCGGGGGCTCTAATGAATGAAGAACAAAGAAACAACGACAAACTATTTGGTGGCACTCTTATCAGATGATTTCAGACAAACACTTCCCGTTATTCCGCTGATGAGATCAATGCGTGCTTAAAATCATCGTCACCGTGGCGTAATATTGAAAAAGTACATCTGAAAGTAAATACGTGTGTTCAAATGCTTCAAGATCCATCCGCTAACATTCTCAAAACAACTGTTAGATGTAGGCGACGGAAAAGATACTACAGATGAAACTGAATGCATAAAATTGCAGGTCGATTTCTGCACGTTCATTGATCCACAAGATACTCTCATTGACCAGATATTTCCCGATGTACACAGACAATATACAAATCAGGAGTGGCTGTCAGAAAGAGCAATTTTAGCAACAAAAAATGTGGATGTCAACCAATCAAACCTCAAGATACAACATTTGTTACCAGGAGACTTGGTGTCATACAAATGTATTGATACAGTTTGTGATGCTACCGAAGCTGTAAATTATCCAACTGAGTTTGTGAACTCATTGGGTTTACCAGGCATGCCACCGCATAATTTACAACTGAAGGTTGGATCTCCCATAATTTTGTTTCGTTATTTGAACCCACCACGGCTGTGCAACGGCACGCGATTAGTACATAATTCAAAAATTAATGAAAAATGTTATCGAAGCCATTATTCTAAATGGCAAATTCCTAGGCGAAAATAAATTATTACCGCGAATCCCTATTATACCCACAGATGTGCCAATTCAATTCAAACGCCTTCAATTTCCAATTAGATTGGCATTTGCAATGACTATCAATAAGTCTCAACGCCAAACGATGTCTGTCTGCGGCTTAGATTTGAGCATTTCATGTTTTTCACACGGACAATATTATACGTGGCGTGCTCTCGAGTGGTTGCACAATGTACACTCTGTTGCATTAAGGGATGGATATTGTTTTTGTTGTAGTATAGTCATAATTAGCGATACACTCCTCGTCAGCTGAATACGCACAAACATTTTTTAATATACTTTATCCATTTTTTCCAAACATTGATGGTTATTATGCCATCTGTTGATGCTAACTATTCCCTTAAGATGTTAAGCAGATAATTCCAAAAGAATTATCCAAAAACAACCGTGAGTTTTTCTTCAACCACTTGCAAAGTGTTTTCTATGCAAAGTAGGAGTTTTTTTTTTAGTCAACTGAATAGGTACAACGCCATTTTCTTCGTTGTTTATAAGTTTTTTGGAGTGCTTGACAGTTTAAATTAACGATTTTAGTGTTTTCAGTAAAATTTAATTCTTGATTTCAAATTTTAAGAAAAATGGGTAGATCTACGTGTCTTAACAGTGTTGAAAAAGCTAAAATCGATTTACTTAGACACCAAGGCCTAACTGGACGTGCAATAAAGTTGGCCGAAGTTTTAATGTAGTTTATTCTTACTTGAAAAATAAAGATGCATACGGCAAAAACATGAAGGGAGGTAAGAAAACAGCAACAACAGCAGCTGAGAGACGAAGAATTTTAAGATGTGTATCAAATTCTTCTGCTTCTGTGGCAAAAATAAAACAAAAAGTCGGCGAACAGTTTTAAGAGTAATCAACAACTTAAGCCATCTTAAACGAATGAAACTTAAGAAAAAAACCACCACTTGACGAGAGACGGAAAATGTTGCGATTAGATTTTTCAAGACTTCACATGAGTTGGAAAAAAGAATGGTATCACGTGGTTTTTTCAGATGAAAAAAAGTTTAATTTCGATGGCCCTGACGGGTTCAACTTCTATTTTCACGACTTAAGAAAAGAAAAAAGATTTTTAAAGCGCCATCATAGTCGTGAAGGAGGTGTCATGATATGGGGAGCAGTCAGTTATTATGGAACAGTTGAGCTCGAGGTTGTAACATCAAAAATGACAGCAGCTGGGTATAAAGTAATTTTGGAAAGAAATTTTCCTAAATTTTCTAACATCTTTGGACCCATAAACTGGACCTACCAACATGATAATGCGCCTATTCACGCGCATAATAAAAACATGGATAGAGGATCAACAAGTGCAGTTGCTTCAATGGCCGCCGTACTCACCTGATCTTAACATCATAGAAAATGTCTGGGGATGTAGTACGCAAAGTTTATGAGGGTGGTCGTCAGTTCGAAGACAAAGAAACATTAATTTCTGCAATCAAATTAGCGTGGAGCGAAATTTCGTTAAATTACATTAAAAAGCTATACGATTCCATGCCGGATCGAATTTACGAAGTAATTAAAAATAAAGGTGGAAGTACCCACTACTAAACTTAAACAAAAACTTGTTTCATTCCATTCAAATACCAATTTTAATTTTTGTACCTATTCAGTTGACTCAAAAAAAAACTTCTACTTTGCATAAGTTACACTCTGGAAATGGTTGAAGGAAAAACTCACGGTTGTTTTTGGATAAAACGTTGAAATTCTGTTATTTATATGTTACGAAAATTTTTACGTCAACAGATGGCATAATAACCATCACTGTTTGGAAAAGAATTGATTTTAATAAATTAAAAAACATTTTTTGGTGATTTGTTATTTTAACATTTTGTCACCGTTTACAGTGCTCTATACTCTCCCACTTATATACCACATCCTTACATACTTACAATAAGTTATTTATTTCTATCAAAATATTCTCTAGAGATTATTTATATGACAAAACAATGTTTGTCGGGTCAGCTAGTGAAAACTATAGAAATATAAGATGGAATTAGTTTGAAGCCAATAACTTACATTTTCCAATTAATCAATTTTTAACAAGTTTTAGTGATGTCGAAAACATATTCTTTGTTGCATTAAATTATCTTGGAGATAAAATTTGTTCGTAAAATATTCGAAATGACGCTTTTTTCAGTTTTTTTTTTCTTACAACTCGATATCTCTTCTGGTTCTTGAAATATAGACGAAAAAAGCTTCCCGAACGTACGAACGTACGTACACACGCACACACAGACATCTCTCTAGAAATCTTTTATTAGGATTCTACGTTAAAACGTCGAGAAATTTCAAAATTTTTGAATCGACAAATCGGAACGATTACAATATGGGAAGTTAATAAATAAAACACATTTTTTATTTTTTTATTTTATTTATTAAATTATTTCTCTTTTTTTAATCTTTTGAAATATATTTTGTTTGCATTTTTTTTATTTTTCTATTTTTTTCCTTTTTTCATCTTCATTGTTTTGTATCTATTATATAGTGTACTCAATGTCGACGTTGACTACATTATTTGCAATATTTTTTTTTTAATTTTGTATTCTGCTGTTTCTTAATATTTAATTGTTTTATAAATACATAATTGAATAATTCAGATATAGTTTTATTGTATAATTAAAAAAAGTTAGTTTAATACTTTTGTATATATACATGTTCATATTTATGCCCCTAAAAATACGCATTTTTATCGAAAACAAAAACTAAACGATCTTATATATATAAATATATATAAATATTTATAAATATATATAAATATATATATACACATGATATAAATAAATATTTAAAAATATAATTTAATTTACATGTGTATACATATATTTATATAAGTAAGCAGATTAACTTAAAACTATTTGTTTATATTTTTACTTAGTTAATATTTTTTTAAGGATTTTATATTATGTAATTTGTAACTTTAATTAGGTTTACTCACTTAAATTTATCTCAGTTTATATAGACTTCGGTCATTTATCGTGTCTTAAAAATATTATTACATGAAACAAAAAACTAAATTACATAATTATTTTTTTTTAACACCGACGCAGTTTGATAAGTTGGTTAAATTATAAACTATTTAAAATTAAAATTTAAAAAAAACATTTTCGTAACATTTTATTTATTTCTTTTTTTTGTTTATTTAATACGTATTCACAATTCAGTTTGTTTTTTTGTTTTTCTATTCTCTGGGTCGTGTTTTTTCGAATTAATGATTGATTTTGTTTCTTATTAATAAATAAAATAGAACAAAAATAAAGAAATCTAATCGATACAAATTCTAGAATAAGAGAGTTATAATGATAAAGGTAACAATGTTGGACTTGCAGCTGAACTTCTAAGAGTTTGTGAGTCGTTGTGTTTGATCGAAGAAATCCAAAACCTAAAAATTGAAAGTAATTTCTGTTTTTGTAAGACTTAAGTGTCCATAGTGAAGGTTTTTAAAAATAAAAATCAGATGGCGAACAATAACGAGATAAATTACTTGAATGCAATACTGACTACATCTTAATTTGATTTAAATTTTAAATATTTGACAAACTGGCGCATAGAACGCCAAACTATATTTTTTGCAAAAAAAATATAATAGTACTAATAAAAGAAAAATTACAAACAAAAAATAATACAAACTTATCTGTTACATAATTTTTGGTTTACGCAATTTTGTACTTTAGAGAATCATTTGATTACAGTAAGTCCAAAGTATTTTTTATTCTTTAGATAAAGCAAAAATATAATTATTGTATTGCTTATTTTTCGGCTTATAAGACGCTGTTCGAAAACTACTACAACACTGTGTTTTTTACGGGGTTGGGGAACAAGTTCTACATGAAGCTCTATACCTGTCAGTCGTACACGCCATTGTTTTTATAAAATCATTTGAAGGATTGTTACTTTAAACAATTTATAGATGGATTTTTTAGGGGGTACAAAAAGTACACCCATAAGGCACAAAGACAAAGATTAGGAAAAAACTATTTTTTGAAAGTTCGTCATTTGTGGTAATACTGAAAATGGAGCCGGAAATTTGGGCTTGAATGTTTGTGTTTTTCCCCTGATTGGTTGTTTTTAGCAAACTAAAATCGAAGACGTAATTTTTGTTCCTTCAATAAGTAAAAATTGGAATTCAAATCACTCCAAAAATATGATCCATTTTTTTTGAAATGACATCAGCTGGTACGAACAATCAATTTAAATATGTAGAATAATTCAATAAATTGAAAAAAAAATAATTTTAATATTTTGCTGGTTCTACATGCTTCTTACATACATTGTGTACGAAAACTATCGACTGGTAAATCAACGAAGCAATACAAAAAAAGAATGTCTGGACTATTTAAACAATTATAAAAATTAAAAAACGGTTCTACTATTTGATTTTTTAATAAATAAAATAAAAAGATGGTAGGGCATTTTAAGAAATTGGAAGTGGCATTTTCCTTTTAATGGCTGAGTTTTATTATGTTTCCTATTTTACCTTCATGTTAAGGAACAACATGAGCCGAACGCACCGCCTCTAACGATATCAATCATCATAACAAACATAAAAAAAAGTATTCTAAGCATTATTATTGGAAGTAATGAATTATGTAAGATAGTAAATGTGTGTGTGTGTCAAATTCAATCTAATAGCAACATTTGTCATAATGCTGAATAAATTAAATCCTTATGAAATGACACTATTCCATAATGCACAAGTGAAATTCATTTAAAGATTTAAAAAATGATGCATTTTGTTTGATATTTGGCACAAAACTAACATTCCAATTTGAAATAAATCATCATTTCAAATACTTTAATTGTGATTTAAGGACTGTTCTCTGAGCAGATAAAAAATAAATATAAATTACAATTCTTGTCGAAAAGTCTAAGTTCTGATGAAAATAAGCGAATAAAGGAAAAAGACTTAAGAGTAATATGACTGATTTGTGTTTCTGATTGTTAAGGAATGGAACAATTCACGTTGTGTGCAAGAAAAACTGCTATCAATCAATAAAGTGCAATCCACAAAATGAAAACAAAATAATACAATTATATATTTACAACAATTGAATTTATTGCGTGTTATATTTGTGGGGACTTCACAACTGAACAAAAAGCATTTGAAAGGTACTCTTATATAACGGTTGTTTTTTCTTATACGTGTGGATTTTAATCTGATAATAATATTTTTAGAGATTGATTTTTTAACAGCTGTCACTTTATTTTTGCTCAGCTTGGGTTGATATTTCATTATGAACGGACTTAACTCTTTTGTTCCAACAAGACGACGGCCGGCGAGGCGTAACAATGCATACAGCCAACGAAACTTTTGCTAAGCGAATTATCTCGCGTCGTGGGCCTGTGATGTGGCCTCCATCATCGTGAGATTTAACACCACTGGACTATTTTTTGTGCGGTTATGTGAAATCGCTGATCTACGCCGATAGCCCGAGACGATTGACACCTTAGAAGGGAATATTTGGTGCATTGTTGCTGACATATGGACCCAATTGCTGCAGTGTCAAAAATTGGGATGGTTGGAATTTATTCCAGCCACACGTCTAAAAAATCCTTCAACATACAAGTACATATGTATGTATTTAAATATATACAAAAAAAATCATTCTCAAATTCAAAATTATATTATATTTTTTTTAAATATATGTATGTATACATATAATATACAATTATAACGTGGCTTCTTTTTGCACAATCTGCAATTAATTTTAAGGTGTAATATATGAGCAGGATAACACAGAACCGTTTGATTCAAATAAGTTATCGGTTTTTTTTTACCGCACAAATGCAAACAATATATCAAAGTCGGGTGCATATTGTTTTATCTGGTGATAAATTTTAATGTGGAGCTTTTGGAAGTTTTATAATTTTTTTTAAAATACAGAAATCAATGTAACTTTGGTTGATTTTTTTTTTGTTGATTCATCACTTCTTCTTTTTAAGATACAAAATCATTTTTAATAATACCTACAATTTCTTGACCTTTTGCTTTTGCCCACAAAGAGTTACAGAGTTTTATTATGATACATTTTATCTATAAGAAAATTTCAAGACAATTTCAATTTCAATTTTACACTTCAAATATTTTCTTTTAACTCATCTATAATTTAAAGGCACACGCTTGTAATTTTTTCACTAGTGTACTTGTTGACGCGTTGCAAGAACCGAGAGAATCCAAATAGTACAATAGAACAATCAGGCAGAAGCCAAAACATCCCGCAAACTATTTTCCATTTTCCTATTTCAACAACGCACACAAAAATATATGCGTTTAACCTTTTTTTCTCAAGACAAAGTTAGGGACAATCAATTGCCAATTATGTGGTAAGGAGGAGAGATGAAGATGCAGAGAAACCTCAGAATTTTCATTGAACCTAGTATATTTTGCCATCGATAGGCTTCGTAATTAATACAACCGTAAAGGGAAATTGAATTTAGTGCCGAATCCAAAGGGCTGAGCGATTCTTTACAAACAATAATATTACGATATGAAAGCCTAGTTGAATCGTGCTTCGAAAACTGGTAGATACGCTTGCAAAGCAAGGAAATACAAGTAATAGTTTTTATAAAGTACATTTTCCTGACTTTTGATTTCCATTTAATTCTCAATACGAGTACATTATGTAAAATTTTTCATTTTAAAAACCGGATAGTGTCCTTTTGTTTCTTAAATGCAGACACAACCAACCAGCCAATTCTAATCGTAATAGACGTACTATAACCGCGTATTTTGGAAGGTAAAACATATCTGCTGACTGGCTCAGCATAAACAATGCATATACATTTGATATCAAATTTATTATGCTATAATTTTTAGTTTGCTTTTTATGTTTTAAAATTATTTTTATTACCTTCGCTTTACACTCCTTTCCACTTTTTCTTCAAATTAAAGTCAATACAATTAATTTTATATTTATTCTCATTATTATAAGTTTTTTTATTATTTACAGATTAAAATTAATTTGCTTTGCTCCTAGAGAAAATACAATATTCTCTTCTTATTTATATAAAACTAACTAAAGATCAACCAGCAAAATAATGTATAAAGGAAAGGTTGAAATAGGAAAATGCATTTTGTGTTTTTTTTTTAATTGTAAATGTATAACTTTTAAGATTAAAAAGATTATAAGAAAAAAAAGTTAAATGAATTAATTTTTTTATTTTAATTTGAACATATCAATATAATAGATTAGTTTAATATCATGTTATGTTTTTTCGGCATGAAGATAACTTGTTTTCTCTTTTCTCGTTTGTTTTTTTTTCTTTTTCTGTTTTCATTTTGTCTTAAAATATACTGTTTTAATTTTTTCTATAGGTTCTTAATTTAATTTATTTTAACTAATTTTTATACATACAAAAAAATTTAATACAAAGAAAAGGGATGAAAATTTAAATTCAGTATTCCAACTTATTATATATTATTTTTGTTTTCTTTATTTTCAACTTGTATTTAAAAAGAAGAGTAAAAATTTTGTAAAAGAATTTTGTGGTGTGTTATGTATTAGTATAATAAATTTAAATCCGTTTGTTCACTTTTTCATTCTTATTTTTTAAAAATCCTAAGTAAAAATCATTTCCACAACTGTAAAAAATAAAAGAAATACATACATAAATAAAACAAAAAAATATTTCTTGGTATATAAATAAAAAATTAAAAGAGTAAGAGAGGAGGAAAGTTTTTTTGAGAAGGAACAGAAAATTAAAATTAAATACTTAAATAAAAAAATCAAGTTGAATCATATTTTTAAATATTCATATTATTTCTATCAATATCACCAGAGCTTTTATGGCTTGAAACAATTAATTAAAAACTAATTAATGATTTTTAACGCAACATCAAAAAATAGAACATCAGTTGGAGGCATTTATTCTAAAATTCATTCATTTGGACCTTTTCTTGCAATCACGGCCTACTGGGTGGAAATAATAATTTTTGTATATCCAAGTCTTGAGAAGAGCCAATTGTGTCTACTGAGTTTATCCAGAATAAGTTATTCTTTGCAAACGAATATATAATTAAGCATGAGTTAAATCAATTTTAGGATTAAACTTAAAAAAGTCAAAAACCAGTCAACAAAGATAATATATTTCTTTTTGCTAATAACTTAACACAACATTTGATTAAGAAGGAATGCTTTGAAAACTTTGTTTTTAACAAAAAGTCCAAATATTTTTGAAAGAATGATATATGTACGTTGTATTGTATTACTAGGCGAATTGTTAAACGAGCTGAGCTGTTACTTGTTAGGTAAAATGTGCTGAAAGTGGGCTGAGCTGAGTATAGCTGAATTAGGCTCTGTCGGTAAGGAATATACAAAAAAGAAACCATTTGAGGACTTTTCGACTATATTATATTATATTATATTATATTATATTATATTATATTATATTATATTATATTATATTATATTATATTATATTATATTATATTATATTATATTATATTATATTATATTATATTATATTATATTATATTATATTATATTATATTATATTATATTATATTATATTATATTATATTATATTATATTATATTATATTATATTATATTATATTATATTATATTATATTATATTATATTATATTATATTATATTATATTATATTATATTATATTATATTATATTATATTATATTATATTATATTATATTATATTATATTATATTATATTATATTATATTATATTATATTATATTATATTATATTATATTATATTATATTATATTATATTATATTATATTATATTATATTATATTATATTATATTATATTATATTATATTATATTATATTATATTATATTATATTATATTATATTATATTATATTATATTATATTATATTATATTATATTATATTATATTATATTGTTTTATATTATATTATATTATATTATATTATATTATATTATATTATATTATATTA
>OX608076.1:12873086-12938086 GCA_951509635.1 Eupeodes luniger | reverse complement strand
TTATCACCGGAATATTAATAGGAAACAGGTTTTAATAGAAAAACTAAAGCATTCAAATATTGATCTAACATTATTACGTTCCATTTGGCCGGCAGTCCTTAACCAAAGAACCATTGTATTTTAAATTTCATGCAAGGTTAATATATTAAAAAAATATATATATACACAATTTTATTGTTTACTTAAAATTGTTTTTCTGATTAAATTGTATTTAAACACGTTACTTTGAGATAACTTATAAAATTTAAGAATCGTATCTAAAACCATATTACTTACCTACATAATATACACATACTTCGATTTCGCCAAGTTCTTTCGTACGTTTTCGCAGTTATTTAATGAGGTTTAAGTAAGAATTAACTCATAGTCATATAAGGTTAATAACAATGAATGAATGAAAAGAATGAATAACAAATGCCTCCGGTAAAGTTCTATTTTCAGTAATTTTAATAAATGTGTTTTCTTTCTTTCGATTATTTCATTCGGTAAAAGTATTATGAATTGTAACTTTTGCATTAAAAATAAAAAAATGTTTGCAAATTTACTATACTCTGTCCAAAAAATGGTTGGAGTACAGGCCTTATGGGAGAAGCGTTCCTTCGCACAAGGGCACCTGCTGCACAAAAAACTGTCTCAAATTCCCTTAATGAATTGAATTTCATTGATTTAAATTAAAATAATAAAGTATGGATGAATGCAAATGCGAAACTTTCGGAATTTTTTCTTACTAGTTAGAGTATAATTTTTTAATTTAAAGTACATCTCGAGTTTTAGTTATTTTCTTTTTAACTATATAAAAGAATGATGCAAACGGACAAAATTCTAAAAAACTCAAGAGATATTATGATGCTTGTCTTTTCGAGTTTTTCACAAAGTATTTACCCCTATGTACGGAATTTGGATAGTCTTTATAGTTTCGAATACACAAGTCAGAGAAACCTCCGAAACAATTTTTGATGTTGAACATTAAAAATATCAAAATCGTACAAAACAGAGCAAATAATTGTATGCAAAAAGTAACGGTATGTATATGTTACCAAGATTGAGCTCATTTTAAGATTTTTTATTTTCCAAAAGCTTGTAATTGATATTTATTTTAAAAGAGCTTAAAAAGCCTTAGCTACCTTTTTGACTCCAAAGAGCGGGGAACATGAAAATAGCTTGAAACTGGATACTTTAAGTCAGAAACAAGATATCAACTTTATTTAAACTAATTTTAATTAGTAAAAGAAGTTTCTAGCAATAAATTAGCTGAGAAACGATTTTTGTTTTTTTAATTCGGTAAGGCACCAAACCGTAAAGGTCGGCTTATTTCCGGATGCGTTGTTGACGTTGTCCATTGGTAATGAGAGTCGTGTATCATTTATGTATTTAATCGAACGTATCCAACGGATTTGTTTGTATTACAACCACTTTATGTCCTTCGAATCAATCGAAATTATTATTAAAAAAAAAAGGTAAAGTTATTTGCGCTATTTTGTATGTTCATAAAAAAATACTGATTTTAATAAATGTGATGCTGATTTTTCCGATAATGTTAAACGTTTTTTTTTTGTTAATACAAAAACTTCCAAGTTTTTGATATGATTTTTCAAAACTCAATAGGGGTCTTAAATTTAAAATAAAATACCTTTGCCTTCTCTGTTTTTTTTTTTTTTAATTTTGAAAAAAGCTGTTTAACTTAACAGTGTTTTATTTCAGGATGAATTAAATTAAATTTTAAAGCATTTAAAATAAGAATCCCTTGTTAATTAAATAAATAAATAAATAAATATACTAAAATTTAATAATGTTGTTGTTCATAAATTATTCCTACATCGTAGACACATTAAAAAATATTTCTTTTCTGCACATGAAAGTGAAATATCAAATGAACAAAAAAGAAAGCCGCGAAATAAAGCCCAAATTCGACAAGCCCGGTGCGGTGCTAGAAACCAGCATTACGTTGTAAAAAAGAGGTATGTATGGGGGCATATACTGCCCCCTGCTTAGGTAGGTCAAGTTGGATGTATAAAAAGTTTACATTTAAAGAATCTAGATTCAAAGTGGGTATGTAAGACTGCTGCAGTCGTACAGCAGAACCTATGTAATGAGAATTTGTTTGTATCCAGATTCGTCAAGTTCACTCAACCTCGAATGTACCGCAAATACTATTTTATGTCCAAGCAGAACGTTTTACTTCGGACGGAGCTAGGATATAGGATATTTTTTGGCCGTTTGAACCAACTCTAAACCCTTTAACTTCAAATGTACCCGCGCGCCGCCTCCCCATAATGCTACCAAACTCTCACCGACAAGCGGATTTAAGATAAAATAAGATCCGACAAATTTAATGAGAGTTAGTTCTGGAGGAACAGTAGGAAATTTGTCTGCGGCTTAGTTCGAAGGGCATATTTTTGTATCTAATTTTCCTGAATTAATATTTTTTTTATTTTTTATTTTAGAACCTTCATGCGAAATGTAATCAGTATTTAAATTTTTTCAAATAAGTTACTTTTGAGTCATCATTGTATTTTTTTAACGTTTCATTTAAAATTCAATGTTCCTACAATTATCCTATAGAGCTTTCAAAGTCATGCAACAAACAAATTTATATCAAAAGGCAAATAAATTATTTTTAAGACATGAAAAGAAATCATGAAAATGTTAAGTGTATGAACAAGGAAAAGTTTGTAATTTGTATTAGTTTTAAGAAAAAAGAATCCATCGTATTTTTTTTGTTTTTCGTATGTTTAAGTTTTAAATTTGTTTTAAGGATAATGTAACCTCACGGAGTGTCTCCTCATAGGTGTTTTATATAAAATTGTTAACGCTAAAATCAGACGATATAAATAAGCAGGAACAAATGAACGGATCAAAAATATGAAGAAAAGTTATTTAAACTTTCATATACAAATAAATCCTGTTACTTTACAGAGTCTCAAAAGTAAATGACTTAATTTTAAATTCCCATCGTTATAATTTACATGTATTGGCATATGTTACAAAACTGTTTAAAAATAACAGAAAGAGCTTATTACGTAAAATAAAGGTATAAAAACGTTCAAATTAGATAATCGTAAATCATAAAGTAAAATCAGCTAGGGTGGTTTATGATAAATGACAATCTCAATAGATACCTTCCACAACCCAAGTCTTTTGATTTTAAAAGACTTTTCTCTCCAGAAGCGCTTAATTTATTAATATAGCTCTTTAATAAATGCTTATATTTTTTAAGGAAGGAAGGAAGGATGCGTAGTACATTAGTACCAATTACAAGTTTATAATAGGGTTAGGCCACCCTATACATTTCAAAAAATCTTTTCTTTAAAAGGCATGTAAAGGCTTTGAATACTTGATTTTTGAATGTTAGTATCAAAGGTGTTGTAAAATGGTGTTGGAAAATATATGATCTTTGGCAGTACAAAAGATTTTTGTTTGTATATTGTGCACGCCCTAAAGGGAATATGAATAATTGAATACCCTTATAATTACTATACACAGTGCGAGCAATTAGGAAGGGAGGATAGGATTGGAAAGGATATACCGATGCACATTGGTTTTGAATGACTGCACATTGTAATGGTAAGTGTAAAGTGATGGGCATTCCTAAAAGAACGGGTGTTACGGTTAAATTGTTTAAGTGAGGGGAGGAATGTAACTGGCTATTTCGCTAGAGCATTGTTTATGGGTTAATTTGTTACTAAAAATTATCTGAAGATATAGACAATTTTTTCAAATTAAACTGGGCTGTTAGCCAAGCCGTAGACCAATTAAAAAAGAAGATGTCATCGCAACGACGCTGCATAGACGCTATTTTTTAATGAATCGCTTCGAAAATATTATTCGCTCCAGTCAATGGTATGTATAATAAAAACCCGTTTCTACAATTTGCATTTATTTTGTATTATTTCAAAAAAAAAATATTTTGCTTTCGACTCTTGAACTTCATAAGATTAAACTTAATCTTTCTCACTTTTCATCCCAGATGTCAGGTGCTTTAATATATTTCACTTCCAAATTTTTTTCCAAACCTCAGTATTATTTTCTGAAAACACACTGACTGATATGATGAATTCAAAATTACAGTCAAAACATTTGCCCAAAATAGTTACTTTTTACATTGTGCATTAGTTCTAACCTGACTTATGAAAAATTGTGCAAAAATAGATGGTGGAAATCTTGTAAACTAATATTAAGAAAAAAGGCAAGTTTTTTTAAAGGTGCAAACATCTTGACCTTTTTCAATTTGAATTTCGGTTTAATTTCGAATAAAAGAGATATATAAAACTAAGCTGTTAATAAAAAAAAAAGAGTCACTTTTAGAAAAGAAGAAAACTGCAAGCTTCAAAATTAAAAACTAGGTATTATGAGCTCCAGATTTCAGATTTTAAAATAAAGCTTAAAAGTCCCCATAAATATCAGTACTAGAATTAGAATAGATGATGCATATGTGACTGAATTATAATTGAAAAAATAAAAAAAATATAAATTAAAGCTATTTTTTTTCCTTCATTCAAAAACTTTTGGTTAAAATATGTAAACGAGAGAGGAAAGTTTTGGGGGTGGAGTTGAGACCTAAACGAACTGAACAATAGCGACGTTGTTAAATTGACACGTGAGAACGTATACAATTCGTGTTTTGTTTTGTTTTATTAATTGCAATATGATTCCAAGAAAAACAAAGAACAAGACTCGTCATTCCATATAAACAGGCATATTATAATTTTTTTTTTAAACACTGAATCAAAAAAAAACTCCAAAAAATGGCGTACCAGAGGCAGTTCCACGATTTCTCTTTTGCTTTTTTTTCTCTGTTTCTATTTTTATGTTCCAGACTGTTTCTTAATCACATCACATCATATCCTTAAAATTGCAGCTGCAAGGGATGACGACAGACTCTTAACTCTCTCATCAAGGTTGATCGGAATGGTTGCTTATGTTGCACTCATTGGAGACAAGCGGTGGCACAAGTCCGAATATATTCAGCGAGCTATATTTGACTTCTTTCAGGCTCATCTGAATTGAATATGAGAATACATTATATGTGAACGTTTTTTTTATTATAAATATTTTTTGTTTTTTTCGACAAGATGAAATACTTTGTGTAAGTTAAAATTCTCACTTAATTCCATATTTAAAAAAAAAAAAAAAAAAAAAAAAAGAAATCATCTGAATCAAATAATTATGTTAACCACGACAAAAACTTGCGACATAAGAAAGTATATACAGAAAACGGATATTATAACTGGTGTAAAGAATGTAACTATTTAATTCTGCAGTCAATTGAATATTAAGGGACCTATTTTAGAGATTTATTAATCCACCCAGTCGAATTTTAATCTCTATTTTATAATAAGGGAGACGTCTAAAGCAGTAAAGCAAATACAATTCTTTAAGGTAACTTGAGTTCTAGATTTTTGTTTAGAGCGGATACGGGTACGAGGAGTCCGTATTTTTACACTAACTACATGAAGAGCTAAATAATAAATACGATACACCGATTCTTAATACATGGATTCTAAGTACATACATTCTAAATGCATCAACACTAAAAACGCATTTAATAGAATTAGGTGAAACTCCGCTCAACAGGTGAATAATTATTAGGGAGTGCATTAGCTTCCATAAAAGTCTTATTTGACACGTTGTGTGGAAATTTGTTTCAGAAAGTGTACCAAAACGATCTATTACAGTTGTATGCAGGTTTTAATCAACCTCTAAGCTCTTTTAGCTTAAAACGCCTCTATCGAAGTTGCACAACCTATATTGAGGCCATTTTAGTCTTTAGACGTTTTTAAACTCTATGCAGTCAAACAAAATTCTTATCCTTTTTTAAGTATTCGTGGCAGTTCCGCGTGTGAATGACATCACGGTAATGCATATGTATAGATATTGTCAAAACAATAGGAACAAAACTTAATTTTTGGTAATTATTTTTTTAGCATTTGTGTAAGCAACAAATTAAAAATTTATCATCAAGATTTTAAATTCCTCTAGCTGCAGGCTTTATAAAAGGCTGATCAAAAAATATGAACACTTGATAATTGATTGAAACAAGTCAATTAATATTATTTTCTAATAGGGATTCTTTTTAATATTTGTAGTTAAGAAAATCTTTATGTTAGATTATTTAAATACATAGTTTCTTTTTTCATAGAGCAAACTATACTAACAATTTTCTTGAATGTGTTAGTATCAGAATTGACAATTCTCGAAATATGCTTTTTTTAGAAGATATATGTCTAATCTCTATACACTAGCATTGCATGAAATAGGTTTCAATGAGATTCAAGTCAAGTTATTGAGAATAAGAATCAAAAACAATAATGTTATCCCATTGGAAACAGAGCTTCGTTAACATTACAATAGACTTAGAGTTGTTGTCCTAAAAAAAAAAACATTTTTTCAAACTGTTCCATAAATAAAAATAAATTGGGTGGCGCAACAGTCCGTTGAGAACTTGGGCCTAATGACTTACAACTCTCAACAATTCCTGTGTGCGAGTACTGTTGTCAGGGATGGAGGGGACCTACAGTTTTAAGCCGAATCCGAACGGCTAATTTGAGAAATCACTTTTCATGACAAGAATTACTCTTGGAGAATTTGGCAATTCCTTGCAAGATGCAGTACCCGTGAAAAAAAAAACTTTAGATCGCATAGGCAGGGATCGAACCCAAGACCTTTGGTATGACAGTCCAACGCATTAACCGGTACTACTGTTCGATTCATGACAAAAACTGGACATGAATCCTAACATGGTTTTGCTTAATTGATCTCACTTAGGGATATGTCTCTACATATTTTGCATGATTTCACCTATTGATAGATGGCATATTTAAAGAAAACTACGATATAATTTCAAAATCAATCCCAAATTAAAAATCCTACCAACAACTTGACTTTGGAGCCAGTTATAGCTATCTTGAAATAAAAATTATAAACTGATCGATCGGAAATGACTTAAGTAAAACAAAATCTACCTTTTTTGTATTGTTTGAAATGTTTCAAATTATTTTAAATGAAGAAAAAACGAAAACAACTTTATTTTATAGATATATGTAATGGGTGATTTTTTTAGGTTAGGATTTTCATGCATTAGTATTTGACAGATCACGCGGGATTTCAGACATGGTGTCAAAGAGAAAGATGCTCAGTATGCTTTGACATTTCATCATGAATAGACTTACTAACGAGCAACGCTTGCAAATCATTGAATTTTATTACCAAAATCAGTGTTCGGTTCGAAATGTGTTTCCGCTTTTTTATCGACAAATTTTGTTCAGCAATGAGGCTCATTTCTGGTTGAATGGCTACGTAAATAAGCAAAATTGCCGCATTTGGAGTGAAGAGCAACCAGAAGCCGTTCAAGAACTGCCCATGCATCCCGAAAAATGCACTGTTTGGTGTGGTTTGTACGCTGGTGGAATCATTGGACCGTATTTTTTCAAAGATGCTGTTGGACGCAACGTTACGGTGAATGGCGATCGCTATCGTTCAATGCTAACAAACTTTTTGTTGCCAAAAATGGAAGAACTGAACTTGGTTGACATGTGGTTTCAACAAGATGGCGCTACATGCCACACAGCTCGCGATTCTATGGCCATTTTGAGGGAAAACTTCGGAGAACAATTCATCTCAAGGAATGGACCGGTAAGTTGGCCACCAAGATCATGCGATTTGACGCTTTTAGACTATTTTTTGTGGGGCTACGTCAAGTCTAAAGTCTACACAAATAAGCCAGCAACTATTCCAGCTTTGGAAGACAACATTTCCGAAGAAATTCGGGCTATTCCGGCCGAAATGCTCGAAAAAGTTACCCAAAATTGGACTTTCCGAATGGACCACCTAAGACGCAGCCGCGGTCAACATTTAAATGAAATTATCTTCAAAAAGTAAATGTCATGGACCAATCTAACGTTTCAAATAAAGAATCGATGAGATTTTGCAAATTTTATGCGTTTTTTTTTTTAAAAAAGTTCTCAAGCTCTTAAAAAATCACCCGTTAGTATAGAGTACAGATTAAAACAATCAAAACCTGAATCAACGCTTCCAATGATTTGAAATAAACTTTATTATCTGTTTGTTTATACACGACATTTATAAAATAAGAATCTGATCATTTCCGACGTCATAAGCCTATGCCATTTTGCAAAGCAGGTTTAATAACCTATTTAATTACATAGTTGGAGTTAAGGGTCTACTTTTTTTTTTTTTTTTATAATAAGCAAACACTCAAGGGGATATTACTACCCTTATTATGCAGATGCACAGTGTGAGCTACTGTTTGTTTTAACTTATATTCAGAAAATAAACGGGTTTCACAGTGTTTGTTTAAACGTTTTCCTAAGTTCAATCTATATTTTAAACCGCCTTTAAACTGTAGTTCAACGTGGAGCCTCTGAAAACAATGATTCCTAAATTTAATGTGACATCTACATCTTTATTATTTTGTTCATTTTAACATTTTAAAAATTTTGTATAAAAATGCAAAACAAACATTTATTTCTACAAAATTTAATTTACTTAATGTTTTCAAGTTTTGAAAGTAATATTGAAAATGCTATTATCAGAGAAAAGTGATAAGAGGAAAAAGCATCCGCTAGAAACAAAAATCAGTTTCAACTATTTCGAAACGATTATTTTGATCCTCCGATCTTTTCAAAACTATTCAATTCTTTTTCATATTAGCTAGTAATTTTTTCCAATTGTACTAAATCGTCTTTTTTTTTAATGGCATTTATATATTTTTTTTCTTAAGCAACCGTTTTATTTATATTTATTATATTGTTTTAATTCCCTTCAATTTTATTCATTAATGACTTTCAGAAAGTATCAAATCATACAAAGTTTTAAAGGAAAATCAAATATGTAAGAATTTTTACTATGGCAACAAGTTACCATGCTTGGACTTCGTTTCATTGATCTTAAATTCAGTTTACACTGATAAACCGAGCGAGTTGAACTTTTTTATTTAAACCAAGTTTAACATTAGATTAAGTTTAAACTTCAACTGTAAAACTGGCCTTTAGCTTAACATTTTCTTGAGAATGTTGCAGCATTTTGATGTTATTAGTTTTATGTTTTGACTTATGGTAAAATTAATTGAGACAAGGTCTTTTTTTTGTTATTCTGAAATAGGCTTCTTTTTCAACTTCAAGCATTTATTTGTGAGCCCTTTCAAAAGAAAAACAAACATTAATTCTCTTGATTTCTTTATAAAAATGTGATGATTATTACATTATAACAATATTAAACTAGATTGAAAACATTTATATATTGTTTTCGTGTTTTCGTCTGTTTATCAAATTGAAAATTTAAGACAAATTTAATGATGAATCACTAAAAAACAAAACGATTTGACGAATTTCTTACCTAAATATATCATTAAAAATTTAAGACAAATTTTGAAATGAATCAGTAAAAACAAATCAATTGAACGAATTTTCGGTTTCAAAAACATAGCATTGAATAAATAAAAGTTCGAAACGAAATAAACGAATGGAAAAATCTCTCCTTTTTAATAACTATGCTTTGAAAAATAAAAACAGTTCATTACACATCCCTTACAAAAGAATCTTTCTTTACATCGTTTATTAAAAAAGAGTTTCGCATTCAATCAACTTGATTACCAATATATAGATCAACACATAAAAAGTTAATTCGTAAACTTAATATTGATATATAATGACTTTAGGCCAGTTACAGCCATCATTGGTGTTCATCATTAAACATTTGTGTTTCAGATAAAAAATAGGTTTGTTTGTTATGTGTGATATCAACATGGAGCTAGAATTTTGTTTACCAAAAAAATAATTTAACTTTTTTGTTTCGATTCAGGTTTTATTTTTCAATGATGAAAAAGTTTTCAATAAACACTTGATTTCAAAAAATGTTCCATTTTCTTTGTATTTCCAACTGATAGCTTAGTTGCACAAAAAGGGAATTATAATAACAAACTGACCAGATTCATATATGCATTTATGTATTTGAAGTCAACCCGCTGCATAAATTAGTGTTGCGTACCCGGAAACCGGGTTCATCATATCATGTTTTTTTTAAATATTTATGGTCTAAATGCATCATGAGGTCAAAATGTGTATATTTTTGAAAACATCAATACAACGATATTACAAAAAATTAGTATATGAATAACAATAAATACACATACTTATTAAAAAAACACATGTTATAAAAATATACGCGTTTAGCTGCGAATAATTTAATTACACTTGTGGCACGTGTATCCTGACTTTATTTTTAACGTGAACACAACATGCATTTATGAGTGTTTGGCTCAAGAGCTCAACTTTGCATACCATGTGAGAAGAACCTCAAATTAATACAACCTTGTGTGTGCTTTTCGAACGTGAGGCCTTTTTTTCTCCCTTAATAGTTATGTTTAAACAAATTATGTAAACCATACTTTTATAATAAATAAACACAAAAATCATTGCCCAGAGAGTGCCTACAGATATAGATAAAACATACAAAATAACCATGATTAAGTTTCAATCCTAAAACAAAAATTTAAATTATAAACAAAAGGATTCTTAGAGAAAATACTTTTAAAAAACAGTTGTAATTATATATACACTTAAATATGTATACATTATATATAAATATATATATATATGTATATTAAAAAAAAAGCTTTAAAACATCGATCTATATAAAAGTTAGCAAACAATACACCGACCAGAGCAAGGCAAAGAATTTTTAGAATTTTTGTATTTTATTTTATTTTCATTATTTTTTTTTTAAAGGATTATAGGTATCTTTAAACTTGGTGATGGTGTCTTTTCAAAATGTTTTCATGTATATTTTTTTCGTTGAAAGTGTAGATGAAGAATATAGCTAGGAAGATGTTGAGGATATATACGTAAGTGACCAAATGTTGGTTACACATGTGCAGAAGAATAATCCAATTTTTCTTTAATTGATTTTATGCATACATAGTATAATTTATACTTATATCAGAGTGGTCCTTATTTTGAAAATGTGTGAATTTTTTTCTATTTAAACAAAACACGACCCTCCTTCCCTTAATATCCTTCACGGAACAATAGAATTTTTGTAAGATTTGATTTTGATTGCCACTAACAGCTTTCAAAAGTTTTACTTAAAAATGTATTTTAAAACTTTAGTACTACCATAATAGGACTGCATACACTAATGATTGTTAGTTCTTCAGTTTAAAATGTTCAAATTTCAATTAAAATTTTTTACATTCGCAAAATAAAGTTAACTTAAAAAAATTCAAACACTTCCAAATAAGCGCCACACTAATATGTATGTACACAATAATAATATATTTAAAATTAAACTTGAAAATGTTTTTGTTTTTGATCAAAGAAATAATATTACAAATGACTAACAAAAATGAAAAGAAATTACTTGTATAATGTATGTAATTAAAAATAAAATAAATAAAAAAAATTAGAAAGAAAATTAAATTAATTTAAAACAATTATAAAGCAATGATATTGATAATTAAAAAAATACATTTACACATATAACATACGTTGTTTTTCTATGTTTAATTAAAAATTAAAATTAGCCTTAAGAAAAGAGGGATGTTATTGCATAAAATAATCAGGATGATCAGAGTCTTTCTCGAAACGTTTCGCCTCTTCCTGCATGCTTTCCTTAATTTTCAGGATAGCTGCCGACTCAGTTTGGTCCTGCAAAATTTCATTTCGTATTTTCATTTTCGGTCAAAACAACATTGATTTTTAAAGTTTTTTTGTTTGATTTTTGTATCGATTAATGTGCTTAGAGTGTAGAAAATTAAAAAAAAAATGTGTTCTGTTTTTTTTTTTTTAAATTAAATTTATACTGCTTTTTGTTAAAATAATTTACTTTTAAATGTGCTTTATATTTTTGTTAATATACATATCAAACGAATACTTTTCATACACACTATACATATATATAAAAGAATATATATAGACATACACATGTATTCGAAAGTTTTGATTTAAAAAAATAGTTAAGAAACAAAAATTAAAACACCAAAGTCAAGAAAGCAAAACTTCTATTTATTTTTCAAAGAAGGAATTTAAATATTTGATTTGTATGTTATAAATATAAATACTAGTAATACTTATAACCATTTCTTTAGTTAGTTATTATTAGCTGCTCGTCAAGTAAAAATATTCTATTATAACTTTTCATCTATTTGAATTTTGTTATCTTTTGTTTATTTTATTTTGTTTTTGAAAAAGAGATTCTTCTTTTTTACTTGTTTTTTTTTTTTGTATATTTAATTAAAAAAAAAAGTTTAATTATTTTTTTGTTTTATTTATAGTACGAATAATATTTTTTTTATTTTGGATTGTGGATTTCGGGAAGGATGTGGTGTAAAAAGGCAGACGGTTTAAAGTGGAAGAGAAAGTAGCGAATAATATAATGTTGGTATACTTTGTTAGTAGTCGTATTAAGGAGGATACTTTGTTGTTAATTGATGCAGTTTTTTTTTTTTAAAGCAAGCACTATTTTTACAAATAAAAATAATAAGAAAAAATACATCATGGAAAGATAATCATTTAATTAATCATAAATACAAACTCAACAAGGACCTCTAAAATTGTAGTTAGTTTCTTTGGAAAAAACTTAGTTAATGGAAAATGAAAGCAAACATTAATACAAATTAAAATTATTTTAGTTGATAATTGATTTGGATCTTAAAATACATAGTGTACGAGGAGGAGTAAAAATTGAAATAGGATGTGCTGTGTATTTTGTGTTAAGGTACCTATAAAACCGAGTTGTAAATGTTTTTGGGCTCAAGAACAATGTAGTCACATGCTTTCAAAAATTAACTGAACAACTTATGAAATAGGCCTGATCCCAATGCATATGTGATTTCTTTTCCTGCTATTTTTGAACTTGGTGATTTTCGAATTAAAAAAAAAAAAATCAAAAATGTCGAACAAGTTCAAGTGTTTAACAGGAAGTTAATTTTAAAAAATAATGTTGAATAATAAGTGTGTCTCACTTATTTGGAGTATTATCAAACTCAGAAATGCAAACTATACCCTGATGTGATCATTAGCTGAAATATATGGTTGGGTATAGTAAAAGTTCAAAACACCAAGCTCTTATGGGTATTATGGGTGAGTACAATAACCTGAGACCAAAAAGTGATTTTTTACTGTTTACAGTTTTCTGACAAAAATTGACAAAAAGATAAATTACAGCAACACTTGCAAAAATTACTATTTTCCTTATTCTGAATCTTTTTAAAATTGTACATTAACAAATTTAAACACATGTACCTAACTTCAAAAATTAAAAGTACTACTTGAAAAATTTGTAATTTATTTTCACCTTTCCACTAGTTCATATCAAGATATTAGGAACATAGGTAATGCTTACGAGTACAATTGTTTGATTAAGTACACAAGTACATGCACTTTCAGATGCATATACATTTTACAGAATTGATCCTAATTGCCCAGAGCTTTAACACTACGTATGTACGTGAACCAAAAAAAGTTACTTTTTCCACACACAAGCACAACTCTTAATGTATTAAAATGTTATGTTCCATGAAAATAATGAGGATTTAATAATAAATAAGAAGAAAACCTTCCCCTTTTTCACCATGCCAACCTGGGAAGTCTAGTCACAAGCTTAGTGTCTAGGGGCAAGTTCGGAAAGTTCCAATTTCCTAGTGAATAAACTAGCCAAAAATACGTTGAGATACTGCAAACATGCTATCAAGCCAAAATCATTCCAAGATAAAGACAGTTGATTTGAGAAATAAAAAAAGTTAACAGGTTAAAATCTGGAGTCTCAATATTCAATTCCATAAATGTGTTCTCTTATATTAATTTCAAAACTTAAAATTAATTAAAGTTAAATTAAATTAAATTAAATTAAATTAAATTAAATAAAATTAAATTAAATTAAATTAAATCAAATTAAATTAAATACAATTAAATTAAATTAAATTAAATTAAATTAAATTGAATTAAATAAAATGAAATGAAATTTAACTAAATGAAATTAAATTAAATTAAATTGAATTAATAATGAAATAGGGTCAGATTTTTTTCAAACATTGATGAATCCTATTTTGTTTGCTTGAAATGCTAAAGAGTGAAATTTTAATGAGCTTGAGAAGATTTAAAAAATTAATTTAAAAACTTGATAACTCTTGACCAAGAATGCATGATTATATCTAAATAATTAACATATAACATCTATAAAAAAAATAGGTACAAGAAACAGAAACGTATCGAGTCAAATGAGAACTATTCTGGCACTTTTTTTTACTATTTTTGTTTTGGCTGCGCTTGTCTCACTTGTGCGTATGATGGATCATGCGAGACTCCGTATACAATTAGCATTTAATCAAGATTTAGCTCCGTGAATAGCTAAATCGGATCGAAATCGAAGAACTCTGAATCGCGTTAGTCTTCGTCTTAAATCATGAAAAGGTGTTTGTTTTCACCTTTAAAGCGCGATCTGTTAGTCTTCGCCTTTAAATTGAAATTTGTTTGTTTTAAGTCGTTTTGATAAAACGACAACCCAAATCAGGTTGAGTATTTTGTAAACAAAACATGATTGGGAGTAATAAACACTTTAAAATTTCAAACTCATTTTTTCACTTCAGCAGCATCCTGACACTTTCGGTCATACTTTCGAAAAAGAATAAACCAGTTACAGGGATATTCTTTGTCATTTAATTTTAAGGGACAATTCTATTGCCATTGGTTCATCATCATTTGTTTTGATCACTGGAATTTTTGGGAGGTCATTTATAGCAATCATTAAAAATGTCTGTCATTGAAAAAATATTCCTGATTGAAATCCACCGAAAAATATTTACTGACAGAGATCTGACATTGGAATTGTTGGAAAAAAATCAGTGGAACGATTCGTTTCACTTTTGAAGACAAAAGTCGATCAGTATATAATTTGTATTTCTGATTAATGGGTAATACAGTAAATTATATATTTAAAAAAGTGATAGCTGTAACTGGCATTACAGTTGTACGCTCCGATTCCATCGATTGGGCTATTTTTTCAGTTATAATAAATGTCCAATTTAAAAATAAAACCTTTGTCGCGAGAATTAATTGTCATGAGAATTCGTGAGTATAAACTATCGTGAGTATAAACTATCGTAGTCTGAGTAAATAAGGAAAAAAATTACTACGGAATATTCACATAACTTACAATATCCTCTCTATTTATTATATACACTCCGCTTCAACTGAATAGGCAAAATAATTTTGGAAATACTTTTTACATTTCTTCAAAATATTGATGGGTATTGTGTCATCTGTTGGTACTATCTGCTTCCTTAAGATGTTATTAAAAATTTTTTAAAGAATTATCCAAAATCAACCACTAGTTTTTCTTTCGCCCACTTGCAAAGCTTTCTACTAAGAAAAATTGAATATTTTTTTGAGTTAACTGAATAGGTACAAAAATTAAAATTGTTATTGGATTGGAATAAAACATGTTTTTGTCATGTTTGGTATTTGATACTTCCACCATTACTTTTAATTAATTAATTTTTAAACTTAGGTACGAATCCTTCAGCCTTTTGATACAGTTTAACGATATTTCTCTAAACGCTAACTTAATTGCAGGAACTAAGGTTTCTTTGTCTTTAAAAAATGACACCCTCATTAACTGTGAGTATCAACCATCCCCAAGTATATTTAATAATGTTTAGATCAGATGAGTATGGCAGTTATTGAAGGAAGTGCAAATTTTGCTCCTCTGTCCAAGCTTTTATTATGAGTGAATAAGTGCGTTATCATTTTGGTAGGCCAAGTTACAAGGTACAAAAATATTAAATTATTTAGGAACATCTCTTTCCAAGATTTCCTTATACCCATTTGTAGTAATTTTTGATGTAACGACCTTGACAGCTCTCCATATTACAACACCTCCATTACAGTTGTGATGAAGCTTTTAGCATGTTTTCATTTTCTAAAATCGTCAAAATAAAAGGTTGAACCATCAGGTCACCGAAAATAAATATTGTATCGCCTGAAAAAAAACACGTATACAATTCTCTTTCCAGATTATTTTTTTTTTTTTTCTTAAGTTTAATTTGTTTGAGATGGCTCAAATTTTAAGAACTCTTAAAACTGTTGAGAGACTTCCGTCTACACCAATTTTTGCCCCAGAATCACAAGAATTAGATGCACACCATAAAATTGTTCGTCTTCAAGCTGCTGTTTTTGCAGTTCTTTTTACCTTCCTTTATTATTTTATCTGTACGAACATTTTAATAATAGAAGCCATTCAGCCAATTTTACCAGCTGCTGCATATCCGGTTAGATGTTGGTGTCTAATCAAATCGATTTTAAGCATCTTGCACATGAGCAACGAACTGCGAACTGCGAACTGCGAACTGTGGATGTTCGCATATTTTGACTTTTCTTTCACATGAGCTTTTATTTCTATTCGCAGGTAGCGACGAATTGTCAACCCTTTTCTCCATATTTTCCTCAGCCATCATCTTTCACACAAAAACAAAACAAGAGTGGTATAATTTTGAGGTTAAGTTGAGCGCGAACAATTTATTCGTTGCAGTGTGGATGGTATGTGGAACGCGAATAGAGTTTGACAGTTCGCAGCAACCACACTGCGATTCGTTACTACCAAATTGTTTTTACAAAATTCTCTTGTTTTAGAGAACAAAATGCAAATTTTATTATCCTAATATTAGTGTCAATTGGTTTCTTATAATTTAATTGTGTTTTTGTGTGGAATTGACTTTTTGAAATGTGTAAAATCACGTTTGTTCGTCCATTCGCAGCTCGCAGTTCGTTGCTCATGTGCAAGGCACTTTAGGTTTTGATACACTGATACAGCATGTAGATCTACTGGTCGTAAAATCTTAGATCGGAAATTGAATTTCACTTAAAACAGTAAAAGTGTTGATTTAAACTGTCCAGTACTTGAAAACGCTCATTAACAACGATTAAATTGTCGTTGTACCTATTCAGGTGACTCATAACTTCTTTTTTAAGTTTAAAATACTAAAGTGGGCGAAAACAAGACTCGTAGTTTTATTTGAATAATTTGTTTGAGATTTTTGTCTAAACATCTTAAGGGACAAGCTAGCATCAACAGATGGCAGAAAAACCCTCAATATTTGGGAAAAAATGTTAAAAACATTTTCGAAAATGTTTTTGCGTATTCAGTTGAAGCGGAGATTGGATATACAGAAAAAAGTCAATCTTCCTTAATTTTGATTTAGTAACATTTTTCGTACGGTAGTCCTCTTGTACAAATACCAAAAGGAAATAAACAGGCGAAATAAAAATAATTTAGCGTAGGTATTAGGGAGGTTATAATTTAAGTTATTATGAGTAATACCTATATAGTTATATTAAAACTATTACTTATTGTTTCAAACATTAAGAAATTCAAATTTTTTAAGTCACGGAAAGGAGTTTTTGTTTCCAATCAATTAATAGATTAATTGATAATAAAACGATTAGAATGCATTTTAATGGATTTTCAATATTTTTACACATTTAAAAAGATAATAATATGTAATTTTTACTTTTTATATAAGGATGGAGTTTTTGAAAAGAGAAAAGGATTTAAAAAAATATTTATGCAAAAATTAAGACAAAGCCAGAGTTTCTAAAGTAAAGTAACAACGGGAATAATTTTGAAATTATTGGAAAACATCGAATTTTCGCATATTCTGAATAAACGGTACCTTGTGCACTTCAGGCAATAACTTTGTATTTTTCTATCAGGAAACATATTTTTTTCTGACATTTTTTTTTTTAAGTTATATACCTATTTTTTTATAAAATGGGGAAAGCTAAAAATCTATTTTTTTTTTCATCTTTACTTCGAATGGCAATGCTGTTAAAGGATGTATTATGACTAATTTGTAAACTATGTAATTCAGGTGCAGATTTGTTTCCAATAAAAAAAAATTTAAATATTGCGATAAGCGCATGTAGAAATTTAGAATATTTTGTTTACCAATGTAAACTTTACTTAAGTATTTCAATGGTAACAACTTTGCAATCAACCTACCCACTTACGAAATCTTCAAAAAAATATAAGACAAAAACCTTTACGAAATTAAACCCTTGAATTATGTTATCTTGAAACGCCAAGAAATTTAAAAAAATTCTTTGAATGTTTTTGAACAACAACTTAAAGGTGCTACCACTCATTGTTTTTGGCTGGAGATATAGCTCTATATATTCTATTTGATACTCGATCCGATTACGATAACTATTTCAGAGTAAAAAAAAAACTATTTTAAACACATGACTCGTTAGCCTTATTTCAAAATTGAAATAAATCTGCTGCACAAATTAATACCATTAGCCAATAAAGGTTAATTTTTGTTTAATTTTGAAAGGTGATAGCTGAAAAACCTGACATATTAGATTGATATTGAAGTCGGATTCAAACTACGGCCGACACAAACCCGCCAGCTAATGTTTTTTTAAGGGTACTGTCTCTTGGGAGAACTGAAAAAATCCTCAAAGACTAGTTCTTGTCATGAAAAGTGCCTTTTAAAACTAGCCGTTCGGATTCGGCATACAAACATAGCACACAGAGTTTTTAAAAGTTATTTTCTTATGAACCTTGTATTCGTTGGTTCTTAAATATACGGATAAATGATGTACATCGGTTCCATGTTTTTGGGAGATCTTATATTTAGTTATCAAATCTTATGTGATCATGACATACATATGTACGTAAGTAGTTTTTTTCTTCTAAATTTAAAAAAAAATTAAAAAATAACAAAATGATAGTCATACATTCCAGAAATTTGAAAACCCTTTTTAATATCTAATTTTTGAATATAAAGGTGATATGGACTGGGCTATTTGAAATAAAGACTCAAAAACCTTTTTATGCTTTGGATTGATCACTTAAATTTCGAATGGCAAAAAGCAACTATACTTTTTAAAGACAAACTTAAAACATGCTTGAAGGCGGGTCATCCGTGATCTTTTCCAATGTTTAATAAATATCTGATACCAAATGTCAAATATATCCTCGAAAAATAAGTACTCTTTATTGAGCACCAGTATACCACCAAAGTAAAATTGAAGAAAAAGATATTACTTAAACTCCTTTTCTATAAACAGTTCAGTACGACTTCGAAACTTACAAACATTTATTATTTAAAGCAACCAATTTTTTAACATCCCGATTTTACAAAATTGTTTGAAGTGCACGAAATTTGCGAACGAAAATATTGCATCACAATCAGAAGATTTAGACTTAGTATCTATAAAAAGACGCGTCAATGAGCTAAAAAATATAGATACCATATCTATCGTGTAGAAGACCAAATCGACGATGGTATCCCCATCTTGTAAAAATCTCGTAACAAATGTTATAGTTGAGATTTTTTTTGAATTATAAGAGTTCAAAAAGCGTAACTGTCATTCTTGCAGATGATAAGACTTTTTAAGTCGTTTAAAAGAATTATAACAATCCTTTTTTAAATTTATAGGGAGCACATTCACTTTGCTGGATGAAAACAGAAAGGTGACATTCCACCCTAACAGAACTTATAACAATTAAAAAATCAAACTTTTATCATAAGTCGATCTAGATCTAGATCTAGCACAATAGAGGTTTTGAGTAAGGAACAAAATTGTAGAAATCGTAACTAAACTCAGAAGATACCTTGCATCTAAACACTTTGGGCTTAAAGTAATACAAAAAACACTTTATGGTAACAGATAAAGTGCCCTAATGTGCCTAACATAAATAACACAGGTCTTCATTATAAACGTACCTACATTTCGATACCTAGCACTATTACATTTTGTACTTCCAAATTTACTAAAGACAGCTGTCCAGATATTTTGCCAATCTTTAACTTATCAATTTTCATATTTAATAATTATCTCTTACTTACAATTATCTATACTTATATTTAGAGATTTTGTATAACAACATTAATAACTATTTTAAAATTGTGTTAGAATTATTTTGTAGTCACTTCTGATTTGATCTTCACAAAATACAAACAATATTTGTTTTTGTCTTTGAATAACATGGTAAATGTATATAATATACTTTAATATAACGATATACAAGGAAAAGTATATATAATTATTGTCTATTAATATTTATTTAAAAAATGTTTACGTTGGTGGTGTCTTAGTTTACACACTTCTTAACGTTTAATTTAAAACATTGAAAATGTCATCTTAATAAAATATAAAAAAAAAAATTAAAACAACCAAATACACAACATGCTATGAAAGTGCTTAATGTGTTTTTAAACAGCAAGGTATGGGCTTGTATTCATTATTTTGTGTATGTGTATATATTGTCAACCTGTGTGACAACTTATTGGAAGGTGTTGTAAACAAAATCTTTTCCTCGGCATTTTTTTTAACGACTATTATCTTATCCTTCCATACTTTGGGAGCCAAAATTTTGCCTGTTGAAGTTGAAGATGCAATGTAGCCTTTAGTCTGAATTTACTATATAAAACTGCAAAATATACTTTCGACATTTTTTACGATACAAGCTATCACGATAGCACAAATAATAAAAGTATGCAGTTATAAGATAATTGTATCCTATCATGAAAAGATAGAGGGGGTTTGTTCTTCATAATGCCAACAGTGTCATGACATCATGGGTGTAAAATGCAAGAGCACGCTATGCTGATACTTAAAACATATGATATTATATTTAAAAAACACTTAGGACACTCCAAAAAGATGACAAAATCGCTAACTAACTAAAACGAATCATGGAAGTGCACATTTGTTCAATCTTATACTGCGACAACTTTTCAACGGATTAATGGCTAGTTCAGTAAAATAGAAAACAAGTTGTTATACCAGATGTTGACAAAACTTCTCAAGAAATCTGAATTATTTACTGTGTTCAATTTAAAATGTCTGTTCCGTTTTCTATTATTTTGAATAATATAACAAAGATATGCAACAAAACAGAAAAATAACAGAGCAGTACAAAGTAAAACGAAGCAGTGACAAAAATAAATTATATATAATTAATTAAATAGTTCCCATGATTTAGCTTTGCAACACCTAGTGTTAATATTAAAGAAAAACAAATCAATATAGCATTATGTTCCACTTCCCCAAGAAAATTATTATTTTAAAAAATCTACTATCTTTTTACTTGTGTTACAATTTTATAAACTTAGCAATAAACGATTTTATTTAGTAATATTCCAGCATAAATGTGATAATTGTTAACTTTCTTTTATTTTTAGATTTACATTAATTATTATTCACAACAAAATTGGTCCTTCAACTTACTACTGAAAGGTAATATTTGTGCCAGTGAAATAAACCTACTTTTAATTTTTTGTTTCACTTTGGTTGTTTTAAGAGAATAAAATGCAGTTTTATGCAAGAAAAAAAAACAAAAACAAAAAAGTCTATTGTTTTAAATAAAGTCTAAAAAAATAACGCATTAGCTCTGATATCCCTGCCTAATTCTCTTGAGTTATCAGTGTAGCAAGGGAAAAACATACATTTTAAAAAGCTTTCAGCAATGAGCCAAGAAAAAAAGACACCTTCTTAAGCTACGAAGAATAGTCTTTACTTTTTTAAGGTTGCTTGGTTTTAATTTGGGAGTTTTGTTCTAATTAAAAGGGAAACATTCTAAAAAGAAATAAAACTAAATTAATAAAATGAGGATTTCTTTCGAAAACGAGGACACCACCACAAGTAAGTTGCTCTTGCAACATTAAGTTATTTTTGTTTTTTAAGTACACGCAAATAATTATCAACTATTTCTTTGTTATATATGTTATATGACAGTGAAAAAATTCAGCAAAAAAGGTTTTGCTAGCAAAACAAATTTTAAAAAAACACAGCATGCAAGTAAAAAAAAATAAATAAAGCAAAACAACATTTTATATGAAAATATAAAAATAATGAACCATATATTCCAAAAAAATGTCTTGAAAATGTTTTTACAAAAGGAAAGAATCATACAACAAATGTTCAAGATAAAAATACAAATGAAAAGCATATAAATTTTAAATATCTCCAATTGAAAAAGAAGAAATTAAAATAAAAAAAAAATACTATGAAGGAGTGTTTCTTTTCTTTCTTCAATATATATTAACAAAAATGATGACAGTAACAGATTTTTTTTTAAATGAAACATCAAACAAAGAGTAATAACTATTTTAACAATTTAAATTAATACTTATAAGTTACGAAAAATAATGATAAAAATAAATGTGTTTGATTAAAACATTTTTTGATTTGGTTTAGTTGAAAACAAACAAATATTTTTTGTTGTTGATTTGTAAGAGTAAAAAATGAGCCCTGACTTTTTTTATTTTAACTCTTAATTGATCTATCCAAATATTCTTTTTTTTTCTAAAAAATGTTTTATTTTTTAAAGAAAAAGAAAATACTAAATGAAATTCTGTTTATTATTAAAAGTAAAATAAAAAATATAAACGTATTGATTTTTTATGTTAGCGAAGATAAAGAGAAAAAAAACATCAACATCACATTCTAAAATTTAATTTTAAATAAATATTTAATTAAAATAAAAAAAAAAATAATTCAACTCTTGTTTTTTAAATATGTTGAGAAAAAACATAATTATGCTATGAAAATGGAAAATTAAATAAAATATTTTTACTCCTTCCTTCAGTTTGGTGTTACTTCAACAATAAATAAAGTTAAATTCTTTTCTTTTTTAAATAATTTCAACGGAAATTGTAATATTTTTGGTTATTTATTTAAGGTTGCAAAATTGTATAGTGCAAATTTCAGTTGCAAAATGTCAACACGGTCACTAATTCCCCAGTTACGTTAATTATTTTGTCTTTTGTATCAAGTTTTGTTTTACTTTCGACCAGCAATAATACTTTACGGAGTGAACGTGTTAACTTATTTTGTATCTACTTCTTGTAAACTAAATTCTGCACATAAATTTTGTTTACAGTTTTAAGTTTTTCTTTAACGAAAACATTAAAATCAAGGTATTACTTACATTTTCTCCTGGCCCACCAAAGCCGCTTAAATTGTAATCACCCATACCGCTCCCTGAATCTTCTCTCGGCGTTCCAGGCCCACCATTAGCGGGTGAGTTTTTCATTCCATCTAGTCCATCTCCATTAAGTACAGGTCCCATTGTATTGGGACCCATAGGTCCCATAGGACCACCATCTGGTCCTCCACCCATTGGGAATTCCTATAAAAAAGTTTTTTACTTTTTAATTCTCAAAGGTTTATAATGAACAAAAATTATCTCATTCTTGACTCAAAGATTTTTTCAACGTATTTTTGAAATTAATATTCTTTTGTATCGCCAGAGGCAAAAACTCGATGTGAATCATATACAACCAAATTGAAATTCTTATCGATTTCGAAAAGGCGTTCGAGAAAATTAATCTGCTTTGCTTAGGGGCATCGACATAAACTGATTTATACTATCATGCCTTCATATGAAGGATCCAAATTCTGGGTTTTGCATAGAGGAAGGCTGTCAGAGAAATTTGAAATTCAAAGTGGTGTTAAGTTGGTTAAAGTGTTAAAAGTGACATACTGAATGCAGTTTTGTCAAATGGAAATGAAGGAATTCAATAGACTTTGCAGTCTCATCTCAAACATTTAGACTACACTACGCAGACAGTCATAGGATCTACTCTTCATGATCATATGATTGTCCGCGCAAGCTTAAGATCAATTCGGCAAAAACGAAAAGAATCAGCCTAGCACCTTACCCATCAATCACAGTAAATATTTCTAGACAACTGGTAGAGATGGCAGTAGATTTCCAATATCGTGGTAGTATCACAGATAATAAATTTATACAGATGTCTCATCCCTGCAGGAAAAAATTAAACATTTTTTTTCATTAACAGACAAGCCTTAACAGACAAGGAGCTTTTAAAAATAAAGCTGAGAAAGCTCTTTTTGCCTTGCATATTTTTTTTCTTTTTAGAAACTTTTCTCTTCTCTTTTGTCATTTTGGTTGCCAATGAATACAAAAACAAAGTTTGGTACATTGCAAAAAAATGTAAACAACCCTATTTTTTACAAGGAAGTACATATATGGGAGTCGGTGTAGGTTATGTCTTATGTATCTTGTTTTTTATGCGCGTTTTGGTGCGTAAAAGAAGAAAGGGGTATTAATGTTGAATCTTTTTTTTGTTTATTTTTTTGTGGATGTTATATTGTTAGGTATCCGGTAAGGAGAATAGAAAAAGTTGCTTGTGTATTGATATATGAGAATTGTGTGGGCAAGTAGGGGCAAGTGAATGTGCAGATGACTTGGTTTCTGTGTTTTCTATTTTTTCTTTGGCATTTGATTTGATTGCATTTCTCGCCTCTTTCAGGAATTCAAGGATATACTTGTTTTGTATCACGTTACAATATACATGGTCAAGTCATGACCTACCAGAATTTGGTAACTTGTCCATACCGCATCCTAACGGTTTTCGAGTAACGGTTGTTTTAATGAAATTTTCAAAAACACCTACTTTTAGTCGGTTTTTCAATCACCCTGTCCACAAACGATTTTTGTTTTTGCTATATGTTAATATTTTACAATTTTGAATGAACATTCAATATTTTTGCATTTAAAAAATTTCAATTTTCGGCACTATTTTGCAAAATATTGATAGTTAAAATCATATTCTTATCAAACTTAATTTTTTACATCGAACTTTAAAACATTTTTTTTAAAAAAAATTATATTACACAATACTGGTTATCGTTTTTAAAAACTTGCTTGATTTGATTTTAGCTTTTCAAAAAAGTATAAAACATCACAAAGCTAGCTTTAGTTCAAAAGTTATAAGCATTTCAATTTAATAAGTCACGATTTAAAAAACAAATATAAAAAGAAAAAAATGTGTTTCTGTTAGAATTTTTTATTACATCACCAGAGACATCTTGTTTCCAATTCATTGAATTAGGCTCATCATGTTTAGTACAAGCAGCAATCGCGATCTTTTTCCTTATCAAGCAGCGCTTCTTAAGGACTACTTTTAGTACTTGTACTAACGCCTTTATTATTTTAACCGGAAATGATATGGCTGTTTGTATTATCGCCCATTTTAAAGCAATGAAGTTGTTAAGCTATAATAGTGCTGTACTAAAAATGCCTTAGACGTCACGTGAATATGCTTTGATGCATTTCATTTATGCGGATGTGGCGGAAATGCAAGAGCAGCAGCAAGGAAATATGCAGAAAGATATCCAAATGCTTCAAGTCCTGACCAACGGGTATTTATAAGAGTTCATAATTCTTATATGGAAGGTATAATCCCTGGCAGTGGAAGGATTGGAATGACGAAGTTGTGTTGAAGGAAATTAAAAATTATCCAAGTACTAGAGCCATCGAGGGTGCCCCGGGCGGCACTTGTTTGAGGGGCGGCACTTGTTTGAGGGGCGGCAAAAAAGGGGCGGCGGCAAAAAAAAGGTAACCAAAACAAAAGAACCCTGAAATAATTTTTGGTAAACAGAATTTCGTATGGGGTGGCATCCAATCGACCTGTACCTATACCACCACAAACGAGAACAGATGCAGGAACTTTGCTTATAGCAATGCAATCCTTTTCTTTTCTCTGCTTTTTGGGCTTTTGGAAACCTGTTCTTCATGAAATAAATGAATGTCAAATTTACTTACAAACCGAAGGCATTGACCTTTATCAGTGTGCAGCTAAAATCAGTGCTCTACTGACTTTTCTTGAAGCAGAGAGAAAAGAACTAATAGAGAGAACCAACTTCGACGGTTGCTCTCTTTTTGCCTACAAGCTGTGATTTGGCCACAAACTTGCATATGTATTAACTCCATATAAAAAAAATGTGGGGAACAAATACTTATGCAAGTTTGTCTACACACTCACCACGAGAGAGAAAAAGCTTTTCTCTCATTTCTCTCTGCTCACCACCTTTGAAAAATGGCGACCACCTTTGAAAAATGGCGGATGTAGTCAGCTGTTCAGAAGTGTTCAAAGAAAATTAAAAAATGTGGATGAACAACTTATTGGTACTCTCATTGTGTTCGTTTGGGAGTAAAATCATTCGAATATGAAGTGAAATTTATTACTCTTGTTAGGTGCCAGAACAATGAAGATTTAGAAACAATTCTAAATTACGCATTTAGATAAATATTAGTTTGTTATTTGAAACCAGTTTTAATCATTAAGTAAGTAATGATAGTACCCGTGGCATGATGGTTAGTGCGTTGGACTGTCATGCGAGAGGTCTTGGGTTCGATCCCTGCCTGTGCATCCGCATTACCACTGAAACCTATTTTGTTAGCTTTTCCAAAATACAATAAGAGCAGGACACTGACTGATGGAAAGCAGGATTCAACTGAACTCTTAAAATATTTTGGAGCCGCAACGACGAAAGGAATGTTAAAAAAAAAGGAAAAAGGATATGAGATAGGCTATTGAAACTTGTTGTGGTAAATTTTACCGCAACAACCTTAATTTAAAAAAAAAAAACGGGTACTGCCTCTTGCGAGGAATTGACAAATTCTCCAAGAGTAATGCTTATCATGAAAAAGTGCTTTCTCAAATTAGCCGTTCGGATTCGGCATTAAACTGTAGGTCCCCCCATCACTGACAACAGTACTCGCACACAGGAATGGTTGAGAGTTGTAAGTCACTAGGCCCTGGTTCTCTACGGACTGTTGCGCCACCTAATTTATTTTATTTTTTAAGTAAAATAAATTAGGTGATGCAACAGTCCAATGAGAATTAGGACCTAGAAACATAAAACTCTGAAAGCACTACAACTAATATTTTTATTATTAGCTGCGTTTATGCGCTTAATTTTCGCTCAGACCCGTTGAAAGATGCAAAAAAAACTCAGATTTGTTTCAATTTTCAGAGTTTATCGATGCGAGAGTTGCAGGAACATTGAAAACGAGAGTTACAAAACAAGAAGAAATAAAACAACGCAGGAACATTGAAAACATTTTTATATACTCATCTCTTTTTTCAACTCCTATTTTATTTGTGTGTACTCGTTGTTTATTTTCTTTGCATTACTCACGACATTTCCAAAATGCTGAAAATAAGTGATTTAAGTAGAGACTAAATAAAAAGACCGTCAACTTGTTACTTCTGTTGCCAATTTTCATTGCATAAGATTTGTCAATAGGTGATAAGCTATTCTTTTTGCTTTCCACTAAGCTAGTGTGTTGCTTTTAAAGGCCTAACTACATACATAAGCCGAAAAGTACTTTTGTACAAAAGTAAAAATATTTGTATTCTCGCTAGGTCAGTGGTTTTGTGAAAAGAATATACAAATTTGTTTTTCAACCAAAATTTAAGTCTTATGCATCATTTTTATAAGTTTTCCAGTTCTAACTATTTATATCTTATCTTTCAGTTATATAGCGACAAGGAAAAATCTGTGAGGGAAAGTTCTAACTACAGTTTTTCTAAAAGTTCATTGTGGCTTATTCATAGATGTTTGCTAAACTTTTTAGGCTATTCATAAATAAATGCTAATCAAAGTTAAGGGGTAAACCTGAATAACTATAAACATAGAAAATGCTGTGCTCAAGTAATTATTATCACAGCCAAATTTCATAATTGATTTTTTTGGTGTATAAAAAAGCTGAAAGAGTATTTCATGACAAATAAATGTTACTAAGTTCCAGAAAATATCGATTGATACCGCAATTGCAGAAGATATGGTTATTTTATATAAATATTCCTGGTAAACTATAGAACTTTATTATTTCCGCCTTTTATAATTCAATGTAAAATAATTCAATGCAGTATATTTTAGATAATAAAGTAGTTAAGTTAATAGTTAAGGTATTACTATTGAAATAAACTTAACATACATTTATAAAAAACATGTACTCGTTCAAATATACAAATAAAGTCTAGTCAAAAAAACCTTAACCTTGTTACACTCTTTCTGCACACATCCTTTCTTGTTTTGGTTGTTAATGCCATCTATCTGTAACTCAGAGAAAGAGAAGAGAAAAACAAATTCACCACGAACTACCGGTATAACTTCTTCCGTTATTTATTGACAAACAAAAATGTTTTGCTAGAATTAATTTGAATTGTAGGAGTATTTTTGTAGATATAAAAACGACAAGATGTTAGTAAAATTAAAGAAAGAAATTCGTGAGAATTACAAATATTATAATGAGACTTTAAAAAACATAGCCTTCTTGGCTATCAATAAACAAAAATGAGAAATGTCGCATTTCCCGGAACTGATATTTTTTTGTGTACTCTTCTCCGAGGTGAAAACATGTATACACCGATACGAATTCAACACGCTATAAAAAATGAGAGTAAGAGGTTTCGAAGGGACGGAGACGAGGAAGTTTGGCTCTCTCGATTAGTTGTTTCTATCTGTCTTGAACACACATGAGAAAAATTAGTCAATGATGCACTTGTTTACGCAAGGAATTTGTGTGAGAGCTTAGGCATTTCCTTGGATCCTCCCTGAAGGAAAAAAAGGAAGTACATCTTTGGTGATGGAAGCACAGATGTTGGTCTGTCTCATGACGAAGAGTTGAGAAGAAAATTGTTTTCTTCCTTAGATAAAATCATCGTCGAAATCAAGGAGAGATTTAACCAAGTTTTAGTATTGTTTTTTTTAGGTTTTTAGTTTTTGTAAAAAAAACTGTCAATTCGATTTTTCTTAACATTTTAGTAAATGTTGACAACAATATTTTGTAAACGATAAAATTAGTTTAAAGCCAATATCTCAATGTTTTGAAAAGATATTTGAGTCGAAAATCAATTTTTACCAACTTTTATTAATTTTTTTTTTAGGTTTGTATTTTTTGTAAAAAAAAAACTATCAATTCGATTTTTCTCAAAATTTTATCGAATGTTGAAAACAATATTTTTTATAAGATAAAATTAGTTTGAAGCCAATGTCCCAAAGTTTTGAAAAGATATTTGAGTTGAAAATCAATTTTTACCAACTTTTATTAATTTTTTTGTTTAGGTTTTTAATTTTTTGTAATAAAACTGCCAATTCGATTATTTTCAAAATTTTACTGAATGTTGAAAACAATATATTTTGAAAGATAGAAGTAGTTTAAAGCCAATATCTCAAAGTTTTGAAAAGATATTTGAGTCGAAAATCAATTTTTACCAACTTTCATAAATTTTTTTTAGGTTTGTATTTTTTGTAAAAAAAACTGTCAATTCGATTTTTTTCAAAATTTTACAGAATGTTAACTTATAAGATAAAATAAGTTTGAAGCCTTAATCTCAAGTTTTTGAAAAGATATTTAAATCGAAATTCAATTTTTACCAACTATGAGTAATGTTTTTTTTAGGTTTTTATTTTTTATAAAAAAAAACTGTCAATTAGATTTTTTTCAAAATTTTATCAGATGTTAAAAACATTATTCTTCGTTGAACAAAATTGTTTTGGAGATGAAATCAGATTTGAGTCGTAAAATTTTCGAGGTGACAAATTTTTTTTTCGGTTTTTTTAATTTATAAAAAAAAATAATTAATTGGATTTTTTTCAAAAAATGTAATTGTTTTGTATCACGTTACAATATATCATATAAAATTTAATTCAAGTCTCTAGCGTTATTGGTTCATGAGATATTTAGGGTTAACCAAAATTTTCACATTTTTTTTAAACTGCTATGGTAAAAAAAACCACCCACGCAATTTTCTTTAGAGCCCTATCTGCATCTTTCTGCCTTATTATCTGTATAACAAAATTTATTTGAAGTCGATATCTCTTCTGGTTCTTGAGCTATGGACGACGAAAAAAAAAGTCGCGAACGTACGGACATACGGACGTACGGACTAAAAATCTTTTATTTCGACTCTAGGGACCTTGAAACGTCGAGAAATGTCAAAATTTTCAATTTGACAAATCGGACCCATTACAATAACTTCCTATGGGAAGTTAATAAAAAACTATCTCAGGTCAACAATGAGTACTCTAAGGTTAAGTAACCTAGGAATTCTAGCCATAGAAATGCAAAAAACTGATGCGATTGACACCGAAAGAATAATAAAAGAATTGGTGTGTAAAAAACAAAGAAGACAAATAATTTAAACATTTTCTACGTTTTATAAATTATTAAATATGGGTAACGTACATAAGCCAATGTCAGTTGAGTTGCTTGCCACAATGTTGCTTAATTTAAAAATCGAAACAAATGTTCATTAAAAATAAAAATATACGAAACTTTCCTTATTAAAATGAATACAAAAATTAAATTTTTGCTTTATATGTACTAGTAATAACCAAAATGAAGTGATTTAAAAAATTAAATATAATTTCTTAATCTAATTTATTTTTTGAGCTTTATTTTATAGTGAGTATGCAATTTAAAACATTAACCAAATTTGAATGTTAGGTTCCTTAAAATGTGGTTACTTTCAATATGGTTATAATCGATATACATCACCTACAAATAAATGGATACTCTGTAAGTATAGTTCATTATGGAAGAAATGGTAGTGTTCACCAACTTTGAATAAACAAAAATGAGAAATGTCGCATTTCCCGGAACTGATATTTTTTTGTGTACTCTTCTCCGAGGTGAAAACATGTATACACCGATACGAATTCAACACGCTATAAAAAATGAGAGTAAGAGGTTTCGAAGGGACGGAGACGAGGAAGTTTGGCTCTCTCGATTAGTTGTTTCTATCTGTCTTGAACACACATGAGAAAAATTAGTCAATGATGCACTTGTTTACGCAAGGAATTTGTGTGAGAGCTTAGGCATTTCCTTGGATCCTCCCTGAAGGAAAAAAAGGAAGTACATCTTTGGTGATGGAAGCACAGATGTTGGTCTGTCTCATGACGAAGAGTTGAGAAGAAAATTGTTTTCTTCCTTAGATAAAATCATCGTCGAAATCAAGGAGAGATTTAACCAAGTTTTAGTATTGTTTTTTTTAGGTTTTTAGTTTTTGTAAAAAAAACTGTCAATTCGATTTTTCTTAACATTTTAGTAAATGTTGACAACAATATTTTGTAAACGATAAAATTAGTTTAAAGCCAATATCTCAATGTTTTGAAAAGATATTTGAGTCGAAAATCAATTTTTACCAACTTTTATTAATTTTTTTTTTAGGTTTGTATTTTTTGTAAAAAAAAAACTATCAATTCGATTTTTCTCAAAATTTTATCGAATGTTGAAAACAATATTTTTTATAAGATAAAATTAGTTTGAAGCCAATGTCCCAAAGTTTTGAAAAGATATTTGAGTTGAAAATCAATTTTTACCAACTTTTATTAATTTTTTTGTTTAGGTTTTTAATTTTTTGTAATAAAACTGCCAATTCGATTATTTTCAAAATTTTACTGAATGTTGAAAACAATATATTTTGAAAGATAGAAGTAGTTTAAAGCCAATATCTCAAAGTTTTGAAAAGATATTTGAGTCGAAAATCAATTTTTACCAACTTTCATAAATTTTTTTTAGGTTTGTATTTTTTGTAAAAAAAACTGTCAATTCGATTTTTTTCAAAATTTTACAGAATGTTAACTTATAAGATAAAATAAGTTTGAAGCCTTAATCTCAAGTTTTTGAAAAGATATTTAAATCGAAATTCAATTTTTACCAACTATGAGTAATGTTTTTTTTAGGTTTTTATTTTTTATAAAAAAAAACTGTCAATTAGATTTTTTTCAAAATTTTATCAGATGTTAAAAACATTATTCTTCGTTGAACAAAATTGTTTTGGAGATGAAATCAGATTTGAGTCGTAAAATTTTCGAGGTGACAAATTTTTTTTTCGGTTTTTTTAATTTATAAAAAAAAATAATTAATTGGATTTTTTTCAAAAAATATAATTGTTTTGTATCACGTTACAATATATCATATAAAATTTAATTCAAGTCTCTAGCGTTATTGGTTCATGAGATATTTAGGGTTAACCAAAATTTTCACATTTTTTTTAAACTGCTATGGTAAAAAAAACCACCCACGCAATTTTCTTTAGAGCCCTATCTGCATCTTTCTGCCTTATTATCTGTATAACAAAATTTATTTGAAGTCGATATCTCTTCTGGTTCTTGAGCTATGGACGACGAAAAAAAAAGTCGCGAACGTACGGACATACGGACGTACGGACTAAAAATCTTTTATTTCGACTCTAGGGACCTTGAAACGTCGAGAAATGTCAAAATTTTCAATTTGACAAATCGGACCCATTACAATAACTTCCTATGGGAAGTTAATAAAAAACTATCTCAGGTCAACAATGAGTACTCTAAGGTTAAGTAACCTAGGAATTCTAGCCATAGAAATGCAAAAAACTGATGCGATTGACACCGAAAGAATAATAAAAGAATTGGTGTGTAAAAAACAAAGAAGACAAATAATTTAAACATTTTCTACGTTTTATAAATTATTAAATATGGGTAACGTACATAAGCCAATGTCAGTTGAGTTGCTTGCCACAATGTTGCTTAATTTAAAAATCGAAACAAATGTTCATTAAAAATAAAAATATACGAAACTTTCCTTATTAAAATGAATACAAAAATTAAATTTTTGCTTTATATGTACTAGTAATAACCAAAATGAAGTGATTTAAAAAATTAAATATAATTTCTTAATCTAATTTATTTTTTGAGCTTTATTTTATAGTGAGTATGCAATTTAAAACATTAACCAAATTTGAATGTTAGGTTCCTTAAAATGTGGTTACTTTCAATATGGTTATAATCGATATACATCACCTACAAATAAATGGATACTCTGTAAGTATAGTTCATTATGGAAGAAATGGTAGTGTTCACCAACTTTGACAAAAAAAATTTGGGGCGGCAAAATTTGATCTGCCCCGGGCGGCAAAAACCCACGCTACGCCACTGCCCCCAAGGTCACCGGACTTGAATCCACTAGTTTTTGTTTATTGGGTTTGCCTAAAAGGGAAAGTGTTTGCCCAGTCCATAAGCAGTTTTACTGAACTTAGGCAGAAAATTGATACTGCGTCTGAGGAAATAAGAAGCTCGAACATACGACAGTTTTTAAAACGTTGTCGAGCATGTTTAAATGCAGGAGGAGGGCATTTCGAACAATGGCTATAAAAAAATATGCGTAGAGATATACCTTTTTTTAACTTCCAAACAAAATTAAACACCTTCCTACCTTTTATCACAGATAATAAATTTATACAGATGTCTCATCCCTGCAGGAAAAAAATGAAACATTTTTTTCCCTTAACAGACAAGAAGCTTTTAAAAATAAAGCTGAGAAAGCTCTTTTTGCTTGCATATTTTTTTTCTTTTTAGAAACTTTTCTCTTCTCTTTTGTCATTTTGTTTGCCAATGAATACAACTTGTAAAAGAAGAAAGGGGTGATAATGTTGGATCTTTTTTTTGTTTATTTTTTGTGGATGTTAGATTGTTAGGTGTCCGGTAAGGAGAATAGAAAAAGTTGCTTGTGTATTGATATATGAGAATTGTGTGGGCAAGTAGGGGCAAGTGAATGTGCAGATGACTTGGTTTCTGTGTTTTCTATTTTTTCTTTGTCATTTGATTTGATTGCATTTCGTGCCTCCTTCAGGAATTCAAGGATTTTTTCAGATCGGAATTTCAGTTGGAAAGATCAAGAGTTAGCTAAATATTATATTTGTGATTTGTGGTGTGTGCAACCCCCTGCTTGGACTCACTATAGGATTTGGGGTGGGTTCAAGGTGGGGTGGGTGCAAGGTGGGTGCATGCAAAGTCTCTTTTGCATTTAAATAAGCTAGATTTAAGAAAAATTAATTTAGCCTAGGTATATCTTAATCCATATTCGATTTTTGGTAATTTTCAATTTTCTCAAGAACTAGAAGACATAAAATTATCTAATTTTCAGTTTTTGATCAAAAACAAATAAGAGCAATGAATTCTAAAAAAAATAGTAGATAATCTTAGTTTTGAAAAATTACACTTTAAACCTTTTTTTAACTTTTTTTTTACCAAATTTTGAGTTTTTTCAAAAACTATCCATAGTTTTGACCTGATTTAAAAACAAGTAAATGGACAAAAGTGTTGACTTTAAAAAAATGTATAAGACATAGTTGTAAGTATTACCATTATTTTGTAATTATTTTTTTTTCATTTAACGTACGTATTTTTTTAAATTGCCCCTACCGCCTAAACGGGGGGAGATAGACACACCCCATCCCCCCCTTCCATAGTAAAAAATGCTTGCTTTTAACTGTTCTATACAAATCCGTCAATAAACTTTGTCGCCTGAGTTATCTTACTCTCCCCCGTTATTCTTCGTTGCTCAAAATTGTTTTTGAGATAAAACCCTTCTTCATTCGTAAAATTTTTGAGGTGACAAATTTTGTTCAGTTTTTTTGATTTATAAAAAAACCGTTACCGTTAATTGGATTTTTTTCCAAAAATATACTTGTTTGGTATCACGTTACAACATATAATATAAAATTTAATTCAAGTCTCCAGCGTTATTGGTTCGTGAGATATTTAGGGTTAACCAAATTTTTCACCTTTTTTTTAAACTGCTATGGTAAAAAAAACCACCCACGCAATTTTCTTGAGAGCCCTTTCAACATCTTTCTGCATTATTATCTGTATAACAAAATTTGAGCTATGGACGACAAAAAAAACATCGCGAACGTACGGACGGACGACGCGACGTACGGAACGGACGCACGAACGTACCTACGTACACACGCACGCACAGACATGTTTCCAAAAATCTTTTATTTGGACTCTGGAAATGTCAAAGTTTTCAATTCGACAAATCGGACCCATTACAATAACTTCCTATGGGAAGTTAATAAATCAAAGGGAAACACGTTTTTTTTTTTATACAGTTATGCCAAGGAAACATACAAATCAGGGGCAATACAAATCTACAGAAAGACTCTTATTTGAACAGAAAACAATACATTTTTTATTTTTTGCTGAACAAAATGTACTTTTTCATTTTTGAGGAAGTTATCTTTTTAAATAAAAAAAAAATAAGATCAGTTCTTTTCAAACTAGAAAAAAAATATTATTTTAATTTTTGACACATTATGTAAAATGAGGTACATACATGTGCATTGTACATACATAGGTCCAATTGACACCAGTCAACAACACTTCATTAAGTTTAAAAAGATATAAAACAGAAAAATGTATTCGTGGAGATTTTAGAAAACTGAAGAAAAAGATGAATTTATAAAAAAAAAATCGACATGAATGCACGCAGCTAGCATTTACTTACATATCCGATTATAAGAACTCGAGCTATAAAGACAACCTTGTCCTTGCTTTGTTTCTATTTCCAAAGACAACTGTAAATATTTTTTTTCTCGTCGTCGACAAGCGATCCTGCACCTGTTTTCAACGCATCACCACCAACCACACCACACCACAAAAAAACCAAAATAAAACGAGTTTTGTTTTCATTTGTGAAGAATGATCATGGTGTATAATGTGTGTCTGTGCATTAGGATTATGAGAGGAAAAGAACATACCAAAATGATTTCAGTTTTTTCTTTGCCTTAGTTTTCATTCATAGGAAAGAAGCCGAGCAACATAGATTTCGTGTACATTTAGTAAATGTGTTAAAGCTTTTTGAAAAAGCTCTTTTTTTGGTTGATTTCAGTTTCATATATCATTTCTCGCCATGAGGGTGAGACATCTGTATAAATTTATTATCTGTGGTAGTATCGCCTTTACGGGTGGCGGGATTGAACTGGACGTACACAACCGAATCAGAAAAAAAGGTTGTGTTCGAAATCCCTTCCAAAATATGGAGAAATAACTCTTAAAGCCCAAGCTATGACTGTTCCGCTCCAGGGTTGAACACGTGCTGCTTTATGCATCCAGCATTAGGAAGGTCATAGACACTGTTACAAGAAAAAAAAACGTTCGTTAATAGATTTTTTCGAGACATCTTGACATTTTCTGGCTCAACCGTATCTCTAATACTGCTCTTCATTTGAGAACAGATCAGGAAACCATAGACTCTATCATACAAAGAAGAAAGTGATAGTGGATTGGCCATAAAGACGAAGGATGGCAGAGATACAGTATTATGACATACAGTATCATACAGTATAATAAAGAATGTTTAAGATACAGAATTCTGAAAAGCAGTATTTCGACCCGCTCCCGTTCGGAGACCTAAGTAAATGGTAGAAGTTGCCACCCAAATATGCAGTTTTCTTCATTAAAAGAAATTCTTAACTTGTCAAACAATAACCACTTAAATCATAATACAAGTCTCAATTCTTAATATTAAAAAAAAAAACTAGATCACAATTACTTTACACCTTAAGTATAATTTTTATTCTACACCTTAAGTATAATTTTTAATTCTATCTTAACTTGGGAAGACTATGTAAACATTTCAGTACAATATGCAGGCCACTATGCAGTCCTGTTCTTAAATGAATTTTACGCATTCGCGATTAACTTTTATCGTACCCATAACACAGTAATAAAAAAAATTTTGCGTGATAATTTTAAAAGAAATCGTATTTCAAAATTCCAGATTGTACCCTTTACATATATCTTAAATATTTAAGCTTAAAAACGAGCAATAGTATCGTATCATATTAAAAAACAAAAAAAAAAAAAAACAAGTTCAATAGCTCTTTTATATTGTTGCAGCCTCGATTCAATTTTCGCTGAATATTTGCAACTTAGTGATTCTTTTCTAATTATTCATATTCCAATCACTAATATCTAATGATTAAAATTTGCAACAAATTGTATACTTACACTTCCCATATTGCCACTTGGAACTGGTTTCATAAGAGTGTACATGTTTTCACCTCCTGAATTCGATGAGTCTGTAATCACATTGTTTAGATTATTATTTCTTTTTTTAATTATTACATTACCTTGCGGGGATGGCATGATAGGCGTTCCGGGTCCAGGAGGCCCACTCGAACCTGGCGGGCCCTATAAAAATAAACACAAGTTTAAATCAAGCACATAATTAATATTTATTTTATATTGAAGTACATATTTATAAAAAAATGAAATAATTAGTTCCTATAATTTTGTAACCATATAATATTGTATATTAAGAGCTTTAGAGAGTATTTCAACTGTGAATCAACTTGAATGTAACGAACACATAGAATTCAGCTGCTTATGGAAAGGCGACAATTTTTAACACAAATAGGTCGATTTACATTAAAAAGGGGTCGAAACAAACTTCAATCTCCTCAAACCAAAGGTAATAATGTTTTATTAGCTATATTAAGATCCTACTAATTTTTTGAATATTTATAAAGCAAACAAAAATGAAAAGGCATACGGATTGGTTTGTGTTGTTTTAATACTAAAGACGAAAAATATCTTGTATTGGAAACAACTCTATCTCAAAAATGTGTGCTGAATTTGTTTTAGGCCCCCATTATGAATAGCGAATCGAACTTAAAACTTTGCGAATTCGCTAATTTCGTATTAGGAATAGCGATTCGCTCAAATTAAGTTCGCTTTAAATGTCAAAACTTTAGCGAATTAAGTTATCGACGAATTACAAATAGCGAGAGTTCGCTAATTTAACCGCTCAAATTGTCAAATCCTATCGAATCAAAATATTTAGTGATAACGTTAGCGAATTACAAATTGGCGTGTCTAGAAAAATTTCTATCGATAATTTGTTATTATTTGTTTTGTTTGTTTTAATTAAAAATGTGTGATAAAACAAAAAGGTAGTTTGTGAATTATTATAAAAAACGAAAATAATAATGTTTATTTCAAGAACAAATACAAATCAGTTTGCAAAGCTTGTGGAACTGATGGAAAGGAATCCCGATATTAGTTAATTTTCAGATCAATAATTTGTTTACACACCCAAGTACATTGACCTCTCTCCATTTCGCCACCACCTTCTATAAAAGTAGTTTCTTGCGTCTTGTTTTTCCCTTTGTGACAATTCTATCTGTATCCAAGCTGGACAAAGTTTGGTTTCTAGCACTTGAAGAACTTCGTTCAAAACGATTGACACCGTTGGTTGGGATAGCCCGAGATCGAAATCATTACCAACACAGTTTTGGTAGCTACCACTTCCAAGAAATCGCAGCGTACAAGCTAGTTTTATAAGAGGTGGAATGGAACGTGTTTTGGTTGATGTAAATGTATCACTTATTTCGTTGAGCACATAGTTAAATGCATCCTTATTCAGTTTTGAAAACTTAGAAATGATCTGGGAGGTCTAAGGGATTGGATCTATCTCAAATGTTTCTCCTAATTCTACCCATCGTAATATTTTCATCCCTCGTACTTTCAGAATCAGTTTCTTCAAAAAACAAATCGACGTTGCTTAACATTATAATTAATTTTTAATAAACAAATGACAATTTATTGAAGAACGCAAATCACAATATGAGAAAACAAATTTCACAATAATTAAAGCAATTGACATTATTTGACATTTAACATATGTTATTTCAATGCAATTATTTTCGGCAGCACTGATTTTGAAGCGAATGCGGAAGCTCGCTAACGATAATACCGATATTACTCAAGTTCGCTAAAACATTCGCTTTTAGTCGAACGTTCGATTCGCTATTCATAATGGGGGCCTTAAGTTCAATATATATCAGATACGACCAAAAACATCAATTATGAATTAACTTAAACACACGATTTTAAAATATTAGAAAATAATATTCCATTGAATAAAACTTAGACAAGATTGACAGGAGCATAAGGTAAATTATAAGACATAACTCTGGAACGAGCTTCTTTTTCAAATGTTTAAAATTGTGCTCGCACTCAAGGGGTTATACCTTTACAACAATAAGACACAATGCAAGCAATTAGGAAAACAGGATAAGATTTGAAAGGAGATACCGATGCACATTGGTTTTCGATGTCTGCACATTGCAATGAATGGAAAACATTAAGACTGTAAAAGCATTCCACAATCGTGTATATGCCTAATGAAAGATTCTTTGTACTTAACAGTACGTTGTAAATTAGGCTCAAGGGTAAACTATTCATTCTATTACTAATATTTAGAACCGCATAGTGGGAAAATGATATGAATAAAAAGCGACGTAAATCTAGATTGCATTAAAATATCAAAGTTTTCAAAACAAACAGTTGATTTTATAATGTAGACAAACAAAAATTTTATTTTTTACTATAATATCTGTCTAGCTGATTTTAAAATTTACCCAACAGGCAGCAAATTTGTTTTGAATGTAAGGCCTAGGAAGGTTAAGGTTTCTTGACATACGCATTTTTCATTATTTGTTTAAAATTAGATCAACGTCAGGAGTACCTCCTCCCAATGTATTTTAGAAATCTTACTCCATAAGAGTAATACGTTGTTCAAACAAAAATACATTTTTCACTTTTTAATATATTAAAATCCATGATTTTCCAAATTAGGAAGCATTATTTTTTAATTCAAAAGAAAATTTTGCTAGGTCCAGAAAATTGATCTCTGTTTTAACCAAACGGATATAAAAATGAGGACAATGAATTTTAAATTGCTTGCATTTATACGTTTTTTGCAACGATGAGAAAATGTATTAAATCTGATTCAGATTGGGGGATTATAAACCAAATTATTATAGCTGTTTCATTCGGTGATGTTTTTTACATTTAATTACTCTAAGATTGTTGATAACAATCACGGAATAATTTTGATGAATAACTTAAAAGCTTTCTTATTTACGACGATCTCAACAAAAATTGACGTGCAATACCGTATTTATTGCAAAGTTGATGACAAAAAATACGGAGTTGACTGTTTTAAGATTAATATCTTTCGTAATATTTGTTCGATAATAATGATTGAGGTAGATATATGTATAAAGAGTAATACAATTGGATGTAGGTAATACAAAAATATTGATTTCTTATTAACCATATTTAATTTAAGAGTTGATTAAATTTAAAAATCTCAACATCTTATAAATTAATCTTTCCTTTGCTTTATAAATTTACATAATAAACTAAATAAATAAAAATAAATTTAAATTTTACAAATAAGAAGTGATATTACTTCCATAGTAATTTTTTGCATAAAGAATAACGTTTCATCTGGTCACATTTTCAGAAAAATGGAACTGACAGAATCGACCCGAATATCCTGCCAAAAATTTAAGATATTGACTATTTTTTAATCCTGTTCAAAACGTTGTTAACGTTTTTTACTATCCGATACATATAAGTACTAACTCCATTTTATTATAATTTAAAAATAATCACAGTAAGAAGAATATAATTCACACACACTATCAAATCCGTACATGTATTCGTTGCTTATTTTAACTATGCTGGGATATGTAATGCATGATGTCACTAAATGTTTTATTGTATGCCATATTTTAGAGTCTTTTGATCGACCATTGGCATTGAACACACTAAAACTAAATTATGTGCAGCGTAAGATAAAAGCATATTTGTTTTTTTTTTATTTTAAAGAAAACACATTTTAAAGAAAACACATAGGTGATCTTATATGTCAATATTAATGCTTCCAATAAAAACAGGCATTACACAAGGATTTAAAAGGATTTTAAATACTGCTTATATATTCCTGACTCATAAATTATTTTAACTTTCTAAGAAATATCGTCATTCTCAACGTTTAACTTTTCTGATTTCTTATTTTAAGAACAAAATTAGTGCTGTTTAAAATTTTACATAAAGTAAATATAATTTTATATAATTATTAATTTCCTGAACTTACATAATTTCCAGGCGATGACGATGAATAGTTCATTGGCTATATAGATTGTTGAAAACAAAAAAAAAATATATTAACAATAGAATTTGGCTTGAAAAATAATTGCATAATACCGTTGATGTATTTGGTTGCCATTGTGGTCTTCCTCCAGCCATACCCATTGGAGGCATTCCCGGTCCTCCAGGAGCTAAACTACTATTTGGAGGTGGACCTCTCATTCCTGGTCCATATGTAGCAGGTCCCATGGGTCCGCCCATTCCAGGACCACGGGGTGGATTCATACGCGGATTCATAGGACCCATACCAGGAGGACCTCCTATAAAGATACAAAATATTTAACAATCCATACAGTATTTAGTTGTTTTATAATTGCCTTGTCTTGTTGGGTCCATACTATTTGGCATCATTGGTTGCCCTGGTGGCTATAAAATATAGAAACATTAATTTTGAAAACTTATTTAGTAAAATGAACAATGTACTCCATTGAAATCGTTTCCAATTCCTTGTGGCATCCGAACGCCCGGCCTTGGACCGGATGGATATCTAGGCGCTCCCATGAACGGCTTTTGTAAAAACAAAAAAGGAAAAGGATTGTAAGATAAAATAAGAAAAAAAAAATATTGTTTTAAAAAATATTATTTCTAAAAATTTGAAAAAAAAATTTGAATACTGCTCTTTTCCCTAAAAGTACAAAAAGATAAAGTGAGTGATGTTTTGCAGACGTTGAAATAAACTTTATTTGATTTATTTATCGTTTACTATAATAGCTGAGTTTTATTACGGAGTTTTTGAATCGGGATATAGATTATTCTTTTAAGACGTAATAAACAAGAATTTCAGAACCTCAAAAATTTGATTTCATAGCGGCTAGATGTTTGAAAAGTAAACAAACATAAGGAAAAAAGAGATAGCTGTATAAAATGTTTTATTTTTGCATGCTTATTGGCGGTAATAAAACGCCGATAATATGGTATATGATGGTAAAGTTCAGGAAGATTTGTGCGTAGTTGCATTAACGATTCATCATTGAATGATGGTTTTGTCAATTGTTTGCTTTACTTGACATCGTAGATTTTTAATTTTTAAACAAGATATTATGTGCATTTGGCCAAATATATATTTCAAAATACCTAATATCCAAACGTATGGTTTAACTTCTTTAGACAGACGTGTACTCTGATGTACTCATAATGTCTTTTCGTGCAAGTCTATGAAAGTTTTTAGTGCCTGAGATCAAAATCCCCATTGTACAAGTGTCGCATAAAAAGAAGAAATCATAATATGCCATGACTTCTCCTTTTTCTCCCTGGAAGGGTGGTGTGAAGGGATCGCACCAGCAACCACTTAACTAATTGCCGCCACACAATTAAGAATACATTCAACCTGCTTCGATACTTGATACTCGGTTTCCCGTCCATATCCATCGCACATACTTTGTCCCGTCGCGTCGGTCACCGCGTCGGCTATAGCTATAGCTATAGAGCCGAATCATAATAAAAAAAAGTATTCATATTCCAATTTCAAGTGTTGTTGATTTTTGGAGCAAATGCATGGTAAGGTCAAATGCTGATTGTGCATATTGTGGAAATATCGATAGAACGTTATCGATTATCGAAGTATGGTTGGATGTATACGAAGTCAAATAATTTTGTGTATAAATAGGAATAATAAAAATATATTAAAATACTAAAAACTCTGAAGCCAAAGAAATCGATTCTTTTACTTAGCAACTCGCTGGAGGTTCGATTAAGTTAAATTCAGTAGTTCAGACGCCCTACAGAGCTATCCGCTTTTGGGTTAAGGTACACTTGGCTACTCGCCGGACCAAGTCTGCTCTACGGAAACAACACATATACTGAACCTCCACGACTCACAATCAGGGGTACAAACGTTACAGTAATGTACCCAAGTCTTACGAAAGTAATATACATACATATATCTTGCAGTTTAGGTTCGGTAGAATGTCTGGAATTCGTCAATGTTGATAGATTTAAAGAAGTGTTGGTAATACTTTAAGTCATCTAGTATACATCTTTGAATTCTTTGTTAACTACACGTAATATATAACGTTTTATCAATGTAAGAAGAGACTTGACAAGTGACAAATGTACATCATTTGCTGCATTATTGATTTTTGTTACAAAATATGTCGACATGTTTGAGAACTCAAAAATTTGTACTTATGTATGGTTTCTTATTTTGCTTACAATAGCCCTGATGTTGTTATGATGTGTTTGTAAAACTGTCAAAAAATATCACACACAAAGCAAGTGTAGTCCTTAGAACTACTAAGTAGTATTTTTCAGGATTCCAATGGCAAGAATGGGGATTATTGAAGAAGTGTCTGCCTAAGAGTTTATTTCTTGTAATGTATACAGCTGGGCAGTGGCATAAGAACTGGGCAGTCTTCTTGCTCTTCTTCATCATCATTTCACAGAAAAAATCTGCACCTGCACAAGAATTGGTTGACAACGCAATTTTGTTGGCTTTAATTAGTTCTTGGAGCCCAACTATGTTACTCGATTCTACAAATAAATTGTTTTTATTACCGATTTGTCATGTCAAACTCTTGCGAACTAGGAAATAGTTTGTCTACATCAAATTAGTTTGCGGGTGAGGTGTATCGAGAAGTTTTTTTTGCAAGATGTAAGCAAAGTTGTAAATAAATAATATTATATTGAATACTTCATTAATAAATTTGATAGTTTGTATGTTTTTTTTTTTTGTAGTTCCCGTGGCATGATGGTTAGTGCACTAGACGTTCGAAACTATTGTTTTGCATTTGTCTCTAATTAACCTTTGTTTATTTGGTGTCAATCGATCTACATTTTCTTTATTTCAAGCCAAATTGCCATCCCCTCAAGTTTGTTATAATATGGCTGTCAAGTGAGTAGGGTGGCCACTGTGCTAATTTTGGCCTTGACTTTATTTAAGACGTTGGCACAAGTTAAAGCTAAAAACAAAGACAGTTAGTTAAAAACAAACAGAAAGATCCTAAACATAGCTGTCATGCCAGTTTGCCGTTTGCCTGCAAGCTGAAAAGTCATCTGATACATTTAATTTCGGGATCAATTCACTGCGCAAAACCTACTTATGTAGAATGCTAGGATCAATTCCCCACGAATTTAATAATAATGCAAATGAGAAAAACAACAATATTGGAACAATTTATTAATAACGAAAATTGTATTGAAATGTGAGGATAATAAACTAAATTGGATGGGTTAAAAAATGTCTGTTTCGGTTTTTGTGATTGTTTTTTACATTATTACACAAGTCCCCCTTTTTGTAAAACCTAATATTCAGGAAAAAGTTAAAAAAAGCTACAGTAGCTCTTTTTCTTTGCAAAAAAGCCATAGAAAGCAAATGGGGTTTTCAACCTCGTATAACCTATTGGCTATACACATCGGTCATCCGACCAATACTTATGTACGGGGTTGCAGTATGGTGGACTGCACTGGAGAAAGTCACATACTACGACAAACTCAGCAGAGTCCAACGCACTGCATGTCTCTGCATAAGCGGGGCATTAAGAACCACACCCTCAGCAGCGTTAGACACTCTCCTCCATCTGACACCCCTCGACATATTCAGCAAACAAGTGGCAGCGAGTACAGCTATAAGACTCAACGCCTCATCTCAATGGACCAACAACAATGTGGGGCACTCCATCATTTTGAACCTCTTTGGTTCTATACCAAAGTACATAGACTACACTATTCCAAAACCCCAATTTGGAAAAAACTTCCAGGTATCCATTCCATCCAGAGATGAATGGGAAGAAAAAAAACTCCTGGATGACAAAAGCATCCATTTTTATACAGATGGATCCAAGACAAATGAGGGAGTAGGTAGTGGTGTGTACTCAGAAAAGCTTAATCTAAGCATCTCATTCCGCCTCTCTAATCACTGTAGCGTCTTCCAAGCGGAAATTTTAGGGATCAAAGAGGTTCTCTCCTGGCTAAGAGAAAACGTGATATCAACTTCTGATATCCGCATCTTCTCTGACAGTCAGGCTGCTATCAAATCTCTTGACGGTGTCTCAACCAAATCTCTTATTTAGATGGCGCAGCAATTTAAAATTCACCTCTGTTGGGTGCCGGGCCACAGAGACATCACAGGAAATTGTAGAGCCGATGAACTCGCTAAAAATGGAACCGTCATACCTATTTCACCTGAAAGAGAGAAGATAGGTATACCGATAGCTACATGAAAACTTCTGCTAAAAGAAACAGCTTTCAAGATAGCGAACTCTAGGTGGTACAATTTACCAACATGCGCAGCCACAAAACTCATATGGCCTTCATTGGACCTAAAGCGCTCTAAAGACTTGTTATCTCAAAGCAGACTTCATATTAGCTCCCTAATAGGTGTCCTTACGGGACACTGCCTTATAGGCAGACACGCTGACGCAATACGACTTGGTGTAGCCTCAAATTACTTCTGCAGGAGCTGTATGGACGAGGAAGAAGAAACAATCTCTCCCCTCCTCTGCACTTGCCCTGCTCTTTCACTAAGACGCAAACTTCATCTGGGAGAATACTCCTTTGATAATCCCAGTGAACTAGCTAAAAAGGATATCAAATATCTCCTTCGCTTTATAAAAAGCTCAAAATGGTTCGACTAGTGGGAAGTAACTCTCAAGATTCATGTGGTATCACAATGGGCCTTTTCTTTTGGCCTAAGTGTGTGGATTCTGTATCCGCAGCCACTTTAACCTAACCTAACATAACCCCTTTTTTGTAACAAAACGGAATATTTAAGCAAATTAAATATAATGTTAGCTTAAAATGAGGAATTCGCTAACAAATATATATACATAAATGATTAATTATAATTACACTGGAAAAAAATACATACTTTATTTACTTTAATAATACGGGTTAATGTTTCCATTCGTAAATACAAACTAAACTATCTCAAATGATAATGGGCTACAAAACAATATATTAGTGAAACCTGTACAAGAAATTGAGCATACATATGGATTCATTTTTCTCAAAACCATTTCAGTGGACTTTAGCTTCGATTCCTTTGGACTTCTGAATAAATTCGGATCTCATGTTTATCTTTACTTGTCAGAATAGAATGATGCAAAACTATTTTTTACATCTGCTTAGAATAAGGTCATCAATTGATAATCATCTAAGAGTAATCTTGTCAGAAGTTACTTCTCGTATAAGCCGTTCCGATTCACATTAAACCTGATTAAGCAAATATCTTTTTTATTTAGTTTAGCAGTTCTGAACCACAGGATTAATGATAAATTGATCAGTTCAAAAACCTAAAATTTCGATTTATCAGCCAAACTGAAGTGACTAACTTGCTATTATCTATTTATATTATATACACGCGAGTTTAGAAAATATTTTTGGTTGTTGCTCGATATAGCAATATAAATAAAAGAAAACGGATGCCACGTAAGTTAATATCAACTTGTTTTTATGATACACCATATTGTTATTTGTCTAGAATGGAAATTGGAATAGGGGAACTCATAAGTTTGGGCACATTAGATCCATACTAGTATGGGAATAAATTTGCGGGTCAAAAAATGTCTCATTTCATTGGTCTAAATCCAAGAAGAGACGATTTATTGGCAACAAAAAGAGCAACGTCACCCTCAACGAGGTCAGAGCCTTATTGTGGTATAAGAGAAGGAAATGTCATGGAGACACTTAAACAACCTTACTTATTAGAATTAAATGGAATAAGTTAGTTCCTCTAAGGAATGATTATTGAGGACGTACCATGGGCCACAAAAGATCGGTCGCAGTGCATCATATTCTTTTAATTTTTGTCATTAATTTAACCCTATATCTTTATAGCACTAAACTACAAAAGAACATTGCTTTGCTTTACATACAAAATAAATCTCATCACGAGTATTTTTTATTGTAAATACCATTTTTGTACAAAATATGCTTTTGAAGTGATGAAAGTCTTTTGTTTTTTTATTTTAATTACGTTGCATTACGCAACGCATTTTTTATTTTTATACAAAAAAAACTGAGAGAAATTATAAAAACTAGAGAAATAATGTCATATTGTTATAAAGGTGTGAGATATGAGTTTGATATGGTCTATAGTGTAATGAGATGAAATTGAGCACATGTAATGTTCTATGTTTTTGTTATAACAACGCTGCTATATATACATACACGAAAAATTTCCCACATATTTTTTTTTATTCATACATTATATTTTACTTTATAATAAACTGCAACAAAAAAGAAACTAACCTGACCAGGCATCATTTGTGATGGTGGGGGTTGGGGGTGCGGGGACTGTTGACTTGATGAATGAGTAGGTGGTGATGGCCGCATTGTGGAATTCTGAAAACATAATATATAGCAGCAACAACACAAAAATGGAAACATGAAGGAAAACAAAAACTCTACATCTAAATATACTTTTTAAAACAATTAAAGGATACAGAAAGTAAAAACTCATTTTAAATTGAGACGTCCAAAATAATGTATCTTTAAACTTATTTCTTTAAACAGAACTTTTTTTTAGAGAGGAATTCATTCTTTATTTTATTCTGAACGTCTCAAATATTATGTAACATCTTTAGTAAATTAAAAAAAAAACGTGATCTATTGATAGTTAAACAAAATAAAAACATGCTTAATTCAATTTTTAGAGGTACCTTCATTTTTTAACTTTATATTTGACTTGTGAACGAATACGTTTATTAAAGTACTTTTGCATTAGAGATTCACTTAATAATCAAGCTAAGCTAAATAATATTATAAATTTTATTTTTCCTAGTAAAGTGAATAATTCAATTGTTTTGAACATTTAATACCATCATCATCTTTGAACATTTCAAATATAAGTCTTTTTTTCAAGCGCGAAGATATTGAGGAAAAAAAGTTATAGTCGATGATTAGGTTACTCTTCGACCCAAACGATTACCAATTGCTATTGAGACACCATTGTTTAACCCTGACATTGTTTTTCTAGTTCAATATTTTGGCGCTTGCAAAAAATCGTTTTCGATCACACTTGCTGTACTTATGACATTTAATTTTTTTAAAGCAATTATTTCTTAACAATTAATTTTTACAAATTTGTGGGAAATTTTCTATGTTATTTTTGTGAAATTAGACGTTTTCGTTTAAATATTGCAGCATTTTTTAATATTGTATTTAATACTTATGAGTAATTTCTGAGTATGAAAAATGAGATGATAATGGATATTTTGTTAAAAATACTTGCAATACAAATTATATTGGCGATGCTTACTGACTCTATTTTCAGAAAATTTGTCAAAATTAATATATTTATAAGATTAAGAAAAATACAAGCATTTTTTCATGTTCATATTATTAATATCAAAACGAAATTCAGGTTGAGGTAAATGTACAATTAGATGCATGTATTTCATAATTTAATAGGTAAGGTAAAAAAACGACGCAAATCTAAAAAACGAATGTTATTTAAAAATGTTCTAAAATACTCAACTTAAGATTCAAATTACTGCGAAAAAACTTAGTCAAAACATTTATGTTACTATTCGTTTTTTAACGGCTACTAAAGTAAAGTTAGTTAGTGTAAATCCTTCTTATTTTTATTTTACGGAAAGCCACTTAAAAATTCCTCCCGGTTCAGGAGACTAAAAAACGGTCATATTTAATAGTTTTGTAAAAATCCCCTGCGACAGATATCACTATTCAAAAAATATGCTCTTAAAGTTAATACAAACATTTTTTTGTATACATGGCAGTAAGAGTTCAACGTTCTTTACCTGAACAATATGCAACACGTTCAGATTATAAAAGTTGGATTTTTGATCCATATTTTCTGAAAAAGTCCGTTTTGTAAATGGGGAAAAACCGATTATATGGATTAAACAGTACTTGGATTTGTCATAATAATTAATTTTCATGAGTTTTGGTTTTTAAATCGGCACTTTTTTATGAATCCGTACATACAAATATTTTCAAGATCGGAACATTTTAAATCTGAATTTGCATATTATGAATATAAAAGCAATACAAACGTTTTGAATAGTGAGCATTTATTTGAGATTCTCCAGAAATTCGTTCCGAAATAAATAGAACTCGAGACAAGCCGCTAACATTGACAACGGTCAAACATAGGCTAATACGTCATAACGTGGTCTGAGCGATTTCAAGTCTTTAGAACGTCGTGGAATTGACTTATTTGGATAGTTTGCTACGGACGCCTAAACGTGTCTCACCGACACGGCAATATCATACAACGAATATGTAGACTCAAATGTTTGCACTAAAGTTGTTACTGCCTGTCTTCTAGGGCGAGAATTACGACCGAAAATTGGAGTAAATTTTTTTAAAGTTACGGTGACTGAATGTAGGTACACAATTTTGATAGTTGTTCGTTAATGTACTTATCTATGATGAACATTTTTTATTTACTGAATAAATAGAGCTGTGAAACTTAAACTTTTTGCATATGCATTTTTATGTTGTTCTCATCTTACTTTTAGAGCATATTTATTGAACCCAAATATTTTTTACAAAATTATTATAAATTTACTTTTTTTTTTGTTCTCCCCAGCCAGGAAGATTAATTAACGTTGGTTAATGACATAATGACATGACAACCGAGTTGTAACCCCCTAAACAAAAGTATTAAAAATAAAAATTATACATGGCTCTTTTCTGTTTCTACATCTCCCCTCACTCAAGTGGCATTAAATTTTCCTATTAAGGTATTTATCTGCCTTGCTGTTTTTAATCACAATTCAACCAGTATTATTTGATGAGTATAAAAAAAAAAACATCCACCCGATAAGTTTCTGCTGCTAACTAAAGCAAGAACAATACTACTAAAACTTATGTCCTTAATTTCAAGCACTTTGAAATTCAAACTTAAAGCATTTTCTCATAAATGAATTAAAGTTGAAAATTGAAAAAGTTAAATTAAAAAAAAAAAAAAAGATATGTGTTTTCTAAAATTAAAATAAATAGTTCAATTCATTTGATCGATACCGTTTTTATAATTTTTTAAATTTTACTCAGTGTACTTCCATTTAAATTAAAACTTACAGGAAAAAAGTTAGGTGCCATGGGACCTCCTGGCATCCCTTCATTTGGTGGTAACTGTCCTAATGGGCTTGGTGCTGGACCCGCATTCTTTATTTATACGAAAAAAGAAATTAATTTATTTTATTTTTCTTGATGTATAAAAAACATTACTTACATGTCCACCAATTCCATTTACACCATAACCAGAACTCACGAATCCCTTTAATTAAAAGATATCATATAAACAATTTTATATTTTTTTTATAGATTCACTACTTTAGAGGGCAAAATAACTCATTGTCTAATCCTATTTTTGTTGGCTTCTATAGCAAGCCTAATCGGTAAACGTTAGCTGTGTGTGGAAAAATACATAATTGTACTTCTTTCTTCTATGAAGGTTACAATCTGCTTCCACACTGGCCCGATAACTGCACACGTGTTTTATGTCACAACTGTATGGAAATTCACACATTTTCTTATGCCTAAATTTTACTCAAGAAAAGTCCTCGACTACCAGTTTCTTCTTAAAACATCCAACTTAACTTGCACAGACGTCACAAGAAATAAAATACAGATTAAAAATATAACCCAAATTATTTCAACAAACAACAACACCTTTTCACAATTATTGGAAACAACAGCAACGAAAGCTCCTGCAGTTCGGTCTGTACGCTTAACTATTTTTGTCAACCAACTCGTTAATCGACAAAGTAGTCAACCTTACGGTAAATCAAAAAACCATCGGCCATCTACACAACCCTTTAATCCGGAAACACCAAATATCCGAAAAAAGAACACCCTTTCAAATCTTTTAAAATGAATCATATGGTAAGGCCTACGAAACCAATAATACTAAATGATCTTTCTTAGGATTTCATTTAGGTCATAAAAAAACATCAGATTCTACAAAGTTTGCAATTACCCAAGAAAATGTCACCATTCTTATAAATTGAAAAAAAAAAAACAGTTATTAGTATAAAAGCCTCTCTACTATTAAAGCTATTTTAAATACCAAGAATCCTGCCAATCTTATCAATGATCCTTATTAATCAATCTAAAATATTTAACAAATGTGGATGCCACGTTGGCATCTGAAAGAATGGGCGGGCCCAAACTCTAACAACTTTCAATAAAAATAAAATTATAAAACGGGTTTGTTTTTTTTTTTAATACTGCAATAGCATGATTCTTTAGGCGTAACCGTTATTTTCAATGCATTTATTCTGTTTAAAGTAATTTTCCCCAATTTTGCATAATAAAACCAAAGTCAAGGAAAAACCATGAGCCTAGATGTTGTGGAACCAATGTAGTTTGTGTCCACAGAATTGAAATAATCACGAAATTTATTTGCTTGGAAAAGAAGTCATTTAGTCATATAATAATAATATGTATATTTATTTTAGCGACAATGTATTGGTAATAAGAAAATCTAGAATACATATTTTAAGACAGTAGTGAGTACCCAAAATATTTTTTCTTAGTTATGATCATTTTCTTCCGAATTACAGCCTGCTGAAAATAAATTCAAAATTTCCTTGCCTGGATTTTAAGAAAAGGTAACGATTACAGCTGAAGAAAAAAGATCTAGTCAAAGGACTATCAAAGAAAGTCGTATCTTTGTAACGCCCTGTGTAAAAGTTGTGATTCACATATTTCAACCTTGGTGAAGAATCGGCTCATGTTAGCCTTATTCTAAGGTGGTGACACTTTGCACACAACACTTCTTTGAATTGAATTGAACGACTTTGTGGTTGAAAAAAAGGACACCCTAATGTATGCGCATGCTATGAAATCGGAAAACAAGCACAAGGTTTATCATATTCAACAAATGTATACGTGAAAAAAGCACTTATCTTCGAAAAGTGGAGTTTGGAACATGGACACTATCGAAAGTATCCTTTCTTAATTGATTTCTCAAATTGAGACCTTGGATCAGAATCTTAATTTAAAAAGAAAAGTATTCAAAAATTCGTGTTTATTTTCGATTCGAAACAATGAAATATTTTTTCGATGTGAGGTGTTTGATATTAAATCAAAAATCATGCATTTAATCATTTAGCATTTGATAAACGTGCCTTAGTGCGCAATGGGACAGGAAGCTTAATATACGGTGTTTTAACAAGTTAAAAAAAATATCAATTGTTCCAGATGGGTAACACACGTAGGCAGATATCGAAATCTACGTACATTTTATACATATAATCTCGTTTTTGTGTTGTCATTATTCGAAGGATACTTTGAAGCAAAGATTTTGTGCAGTTGTTTCGCTAGAAAGAGACTCTATCTACATAAATCTACCCACATTATCCATGTTTACCCACACACGCATACACAACAATAGCTCTCCGTTTGTTTGTATTCTCTCTCTTACTCTAGGCAGTTTCAAATCCTACTGCGTTTGAATATTTGTTTTATTTTTTATTTCTAGGGGTATGTTTTTTTTGTTTGCTTAAAGTTTACAGAAAAAAACAATATCTGAGATCCAGATTGAAGAACTTACGTAATCGTGAAACGCTTTAGCTTCTGATGAATGGTCACACTGATCTCTTCGTTCTGGTGCTGCGCAGTACAAGTCCCAAAATACACTGCAAATAATAAAAAAAAAATAATATTCATATTTTGTTAGGGAAAGGAGAGTAAACAAAAAGGTATAGTATAAAGGAAGGTTTGAGGAAAATAAACAAGTGTTGCAACTTACCACCACCATGTGTGAAGAAACCCAGGCGGCTCCCCTAATGTTATATTCTTCTCCCATCGGATCTGTTAAGGTAGAAAAACAAACGCACATAAATGAAACCACATTTAATTAAAATTAGTATATAAAATAATGGTTGAAGGTTTGATGTTTCAAATTCATACTTACTTCAGAAAGAAATGTCTGTGCAGCTTTCTGTGCGCCAACGTGTAAGAGGTATTCATAAACATAAAGGGCAAGTCTGGAAATTGTTTAAATACATAAATAATTAGTCATTTGTAAAACCTTTTAATACAATTAAAATAATAAAGTAATGAATACGATTGATCGATAGGACTATTTGTCGACTGTGAAATAAACATCATTATTTTCAGGTTGAACATGCATGCTTGTCCTGAATCTTGAACATAATAGAATGAGCTACAACTTTTACTGGAATTGGATAATCATGAACAATATTCAATGCAAATGTATCTACAGCAACATATCTGATTTAAAAATCTACTCCAAGGCGATAAGTCATTTACTATTATTAAAGTTAAAAACATGGTAAATTTTAATCATCCTTTTGATAAAATCTCAGTTGCTAATGTTTTGTTGAAATCTGCAGTATGGTCATTATTCTTTTGTCTAGGCGTCAATGGTGGGATTTTTTTGATTTAGATTGAGTTTTGCAAATATGAATTAACAAAAAAAAATAAATAAAGGAGTTATCAATACCAAATTTACTGAGGATGCTGAGAATCCAGGGGTGGATTGGATTTGGCTAAGGTGATTTTTGATTAATAACAATCAAAATGAATGTATTTGATCTATACGTCAGATTGATCTACGTAGTTAAATTGATAGCTTGAAAGCTGTCAGAACAAAAATGTGGCAATCATTTTCTAACAAATATTTTGTTTCGGAATAGAGCTACGTTTACACAAACGACTGAAACATTTTCTCAGTTACCTTTTTTTGTTTAAAAAAAGACGTGTATTTTAAAATATTGTATGGTCAAATTCTGTATTATATTGTATGATTCTGTATGGTCATAATACTGTATGGTTAATATTCTGTATTTCAAAATATTGTACATTTAAAATACTGTATCACAAAATGCTGTATTGTGAAAATACTGTATTTCATAATACTGTATAATACTGGAAGTTTTAACAGATCAATTAGTTTTGTGCAATTATTGATTATGATAGGAAGAATTCATGTACAAATTTTAGAGAGATATAAAACAATTAAGAAGAAGAAAACAAGAAAGAGAAAATAAGAAGAATCTTCAGTATTTTGATCATACAGTATTTTGTACATACAATATTTTGAAGTAGAGTATTTTGAGATACAGTATTTTAAAAACAGTATTATGATCCATACAGTATTTTGACCCCAACCACTTCTGACCGACAAAGCTTTTGATAATTTTATTTAGATATTTTATAGTAACCACTTTTAAATTTCTCCATGGCAACGATAAATTTTGACAATTCTAATCTAAAATTGTTCAATTGAATTGAATTGTTCGCACCTTGTCCATAAATTGTGGTCTAAATGTAGAACTTTTAAAAATGTAGAAGTCAAAAGAGAAATATTTTTTTGTTAAATAAAAATAGAAAATTTAATTTTAAACAAATCAAACAAAATAAGATATGCTTATTTCAAATGCAGTTTGAACTCCCATTTTTGGCTAGGTACATCAGTGGACTTATTATTGATATATATGAGGAGGATGTATGCAGGCCAAGTTAACAAGGTGGAAATATAGTTGGGTGTAAGACTAAGAATAGTGGTGCCGCGGTATGTGGCATAACGTCAGAATTAGGGCTAAATTAGTTTTTTTTTGACAGAATTTGAATTGTACAGGGATAGAAAGGAGATAAAAATAAACTCTTTGAGGCTGTGATTAAGGGGTTGCACTGTTTAAAGGAGTATTACTGCAGCTAGGTACATTGACTTGTTAGGATTTAGAGGGTTTGGTAAAATCATTATTGGTGTTTTTAAAAATAGAATAAGCGAAATTTGGGAAAACACCCGTTTCAAGCATCCAGTTATGTCCAGGTTGCCCACCATTATGTGACAGATATTACTTCTATCATCAATTTCAAATACCTCTGCTTTCCCATTAAGGATAAACGTCACCTTTCATTGCATACCAACTTGCCGAGGCTTCATAGTAAAATGGGCATTCCCTTTAGATAATATTTGTATTTGTGATTTGAATAGATCATTACAGTCAAATTTGATAACAGATTCGTTTAAGGTGGTAAGATTCTTTTCGATGTAAACCAATTTAGCGGAAAAATATTTATTGGTTTTCTTGAGGACGTTATGTTAATCTACGATACATTTAGTACATTCGTCATTTTGTATAAAAACATTTGTATTCAATCGTTTTGGCAAAGAATGCCCAGAATCACAAGAGATAAAAATGTGTCTCGGCAAAAATTAGTCATTTCTATAAATATGTAAGTCTCTTTCGGAAATTTACAATACAGACCATTACACTACAACAAATACATAGCTTCACTTAGGACATTCGCGTAGTTATAGAGAGTAAAAGATTGATATATTTGCAACACCAATATAATTTACTCCAAATGGTGAACAGGTTAAGTAAATAAAATGATAAGATTATCAACACCGATACAGAAAAGACAAAACAATCTTGCCATGCCTACAGCATATGCAAACTTAACAACTTGCATTAAAATATAAAGCACAATACAACCCTATTTTGACTGCGAAAATTGGTCATGTGAGAAGAAACAATTCTACTAAGACTTCTGATCCGTTTAATCGGTTTTAGAAATAGCATTTGGAGAAGACCAAATCATTTTCGTTGTGTACTTGTGCTTTTAAAACCGGAAAGTCTGTACCGATAAACCGGTCTTCTGTTATGTTTGGTTTAATAAGCGCTTTTCACTTAATCAGTAAGAAGCTGTAACCAACAGAAAAAGAAAAATAATGAACTGAAGCATTCAAATTTCTTATCCACTTTGCATTCAGGCCTATAACGGATTCCATCTTAATTGGAAACTTTTACGAATCCCGAAAAACCGTATTTCGTTCGTAATGCAAAATTGTATGAGGTTTTTCATTTCGAACGTATTTGGCAATAGTTTTTTTCGGGATTTGTAAAAGTTTCCGATTACGGTGGAATTCCTGATAGCTCTTATTAAAAATTAAGTATTGAGATAAAAGTTCTGATTTCAAAACAGCTCGAGAACTAAGCAAAACATTTAAAGGTAATTAAAAAAGAAAAAATACTATTTATGATTTGTGAACTGTCTACTTCATGCTGATACCGTCGTATTTTAATAGTTTTACCTAGAAAATAAATTTTAATAAATATTTTGTTTAACTTACTTTTCTCTAGCTTGTGCATCCGAGGGCACTGTTGAATTTTTTGACTTTCCATACATAATTTTTTTCTGTGACGTGATGAAGTTTATACTTAATCCTTTTGCGTGTATAAATATATATAGATATACTTTTAACTTTGTATTTTTTTATTGTATATAAACAAAATTTGAGATTTAAATATATATATTTTTTTTAAATTAAAGACTCCGCTTTTTCCTTTTTATTTTTTCGACTTTTTATTTGAATATTTTCGACTTTTTAGTTGAAAACTATTAGTTACAAAACATACGCATTTGTGAGTTTCTTGTTTTTTTTTTTTAAATTAATTTTAATGTTTTTAAGTCGTCATTAACTTCGCATTACTCATACGTGATTTATAACAAGTTCTAATGAATTTAATAAAAAGGACGACGATGATGTTGATGGTAACGATGACTTTGTTAGCAGTTTTAAGTTTGAGCTGAATGACAACAAAAAACACCACGTATATTGTTTAAAACTTGACGTAAATGACGAGAACGATGACAATAACAACGACTGTGTTAAGGACGACAAGAATAAAAACGACGAAAATAACGAGGAGAAAAACAACGAGACGTTGAAATTTGCTGGTGTTTTAATGGTTTTTTTGACACTAATTGTTGTTGAAATCAATTCTTTATATTGATTAACGTCAACGACCGCCGATTTGTAATTTTTTCTAATAATATTATGATGGTTTTGATTGCGATTTCGATTCCAACAATGACAATTAGTATTATTTGTTTTACTTATTCTACAACTTATTATTCTATGTTTGTTATTGGTGTTGTGGATTTGTATACAATAGTTTCTACTTAATTTTCTGGCTTTTAGGGTTTTTATTATTGGTGTTATGTGTGAAGCTGAAGTTGATGATGCAAACAATAATTCTGCTCCAGGTAATATATTGCTTTGAATATTTCTTTCGTTTGTATTTTTAGTATAAGAAGTTGATTTGGTGTTACAATTGGAGATATTAATATATCTTTTAAGTTTATTTTTAATTCTTAGAAGTCCAGTAGCTAAGACAGATGCTGATTGTTCTTTTTCTATTTGCTGGTGACGACTTATTTTTTGTTGTTGTTTTTTATGTTGACGAAAACTGGGCAAGCGATGCAGCATAATTAACGAAAATGCTTTCTGAAACAATCTTACCTCAGACTCAGATTGTTTGTTGGTTGGTTTTGTTTTTGAAGTTATTGTGTTGATTCGTGTTTGTCGCACTATTTCTCTAATATTATATAATATTAAACTATAAGTTGATGTTATGAATGATGAAATTATTATATTTGTTGATATTAATTGCAATTTAGCTAATTTTAGTTTATTAATTTTTTTTTCGTGACCGGTTTTCGATTTGACGATACACACACTAACGATAACGTTTAATTTTTTATCATTTATATCACTTGGACTTTTCATAATTATCAACAACAATAATACTTTGGAATTCTTTTATTATAATTTTTATTATTATTTATAAGATTTATGTTTCTTTTCAATGTGATTTGGTTTATTTTTGTTAGTTTAAAAAGATAACTAAAATCAACTGTTGCATCAAAACTACTGCTACAAAACTTATTAATTTTAAACATTTTTCTTGGTGATTGATTTATATAAATTAATTAACATTATATTTTTGATTTTTTTTTTTCATAACATATTACTTACAAAATATATAATATATACTTTTCATTCAATTCAAGACCCCTCACAATGTCATTGATGTTTAACGTCGGATGTATAAATTTTAGTAGATTGCTTATTTCTACATTTTTGTAGTAAAATGGTTCAATGTTTTTGTTTTGGTTTTAATGATTGTTAAAATATTGCTACTTGTTTTGAATGTGATGTAAATATTTTTGTATTATTAATAAGGAAGGACGCGAGGCAATGGTTTAAAAAAATAATGTGTTGCCACCAATCTCTTCGATGTTTACTTTATTTGTTTGTTCTTTTTTTTATTTTTAACTGCCGCTGTAAGTATTTTTTGATTCTTCTTAATATTTTTGACGTGATTTCGTTACTGGTAGCATGTATATGGTTGGATGAATTTCTTCAACTTTTGTTGCGCATTTGTGATAAAGAATGTTTGCCTGTGGAAAAAAAAGAAACATTTTTTTTTTAACATTCTTAAAAAAAAAGAAAATATGACAAATAGAAATTTTAAAAAAATATTAGCACTTAATATACGTTGGAAACGAAAGATGTCCCTAAGTGAGTTTCAACTGCAGAAGAATTTGTCTAACTTTTTAAGATAGCGAAACAGAACAACTTCAGCCACGTACAGACGATTGTTATATCTTACAATATTGTCAAATTAGTCAGTGCTTTGACAATTGACAAAAAAGCAAAATTCCTTATAATTATTGTAAATTGTATTTTAATTAGAAGAAAAGGTATAAGAAAATAAAATTTGTTAAACGTGATTGGGCAGAAAGGGCCATCGGCAATTGAATCGAAAAATAAAATAAACAAAGAGGGATAGAAGATTTAAACCAAATAAAATATTATTTATTAAAAAGTGTTGGAAGTAATGTATCTAAAAAATACTAATATTAATAAAAAAAAACGATTCAATAAAGGACAAATGGAATCTTTTCAAAGATAAGTTTTTAAATATTTTTCTCAAAGAAAGTAATGTGAATTAATTAAAGCTTATTTAAAATAAACAAAAAGTTGAATTATTAATCATTAATTAAATATTTATTAATTGAAAAATTGTTGTTGGCTTTTAATAAGGGAGGAAATTTTAAACTGCGGTTCTGTGAAAGAGGCTCGTACTTTTTTATTGGTATCTATAACTTGTATCTTATTATTTTTTTTATAATAAGCACATAATCAAAGGGTTTTGTATACCTTAAATATGCTAGAAACACAGTGTGAGAATGAGGAAAATAGGGAGAGGTAAGAAAGGAGGTGTCAGTGTACATTGGTTTTAATTTGTTTTTGCTAATTGTTTTAAAGTGGCCCATCGTTCCAAATCCAGATTGTCTTTTTGTGAAGATGAGGATTTTTTTCATTAATCTGAAAATTCCTCGGTGACCGAAAAGAATTAAAACATCTTTCAACCAGATGGCCAATGCACATTTTGGGCATCTTGAATACTATAGTGCAATTCTAACGCTCCAAATTATTGTTTCGTTCTTTTAAACTTTGAATTTTAAGAAAATTCGAAAAAAATGCTCTTCTTAACATTTCGTGCATTTTGAAGTGAATGGACTGACTTTTCTTTAACCGTTATTGTTCACTTAACATATTAAGCAGTAAAGTTTTGTTAAAGACTTTTTGGGGCTTATTTGTAGATTTTTTTAAGAATCTCTTTCTGCTGTTTTTTTTTTAAATGGATTAATCCGAAATGAATATAAAAAAAGCTGATCGGAGGTGTACTTAAGTTAAACTGTGGAAATCAATTAAAACTTGTATCGGGACAGTCAGATACTGAAATGAAACGCATAGATTTTAAGGTTGCCAAATTCTGCGAAGATAAAGTACAGAAAATAATAAAGAAATACCTAATGTTGTCAAATTCAAAAATCCTAATTCAATTGAAGGCATAATGCCAAATACAAATTTTTCTAATTTTATGAATACAATTTTTCAGTGTCCGACCGAAGGTCGATTTTCAGCCGAAGCCGAAGCCTAATTATTAGGCTGAAAGAAAATCTTCGGCCGAAGACGAAGTCGAAGGTTGAAAAAAGTCAAGAATTCTCCTTTCCACAAACGATGCGCAAAAGGTGTCAGGCAAAATTCAAAAATTGAAATTTTGTTCGGTGCCTACTATGATGGCACACATGTATTTTGAAATTTTTGAATACCTACCGAAGAAAAGATTGCAATCTTTTCAAAAATTGAATTTTTTTCCGGTGCCTCGTACGATGATCGATATAATAAACAACATTCGGCCAAAACTTCGGCCTAAAATGGCGGAAGGTTTGGCCGAATGTTGTTTTTTTAGCCGAATTTCAGCCGAGCCGAAGGCCGAAGCTTCGGTCGGACACTAAAATTTTTTTAAGACACTTTTAACATAGTGGGTGTTGCTTTATTGAACTTTAAAAATTGCTGACTAAAAAGTGGTAAAACCTCAGTAGATACATTTGCAAATTCAAATAAATGTGGAGACCATAAACCTGTGGATATGCTTCCACTGGATAACAAATATTAGAACAAATTCAACTGTTGAATAGTCTAATCAGTCCACCGACATGGTGCAAATTGTTTCAAGTTCAAAAATCACAACTCAATTGAAGATATTATGCCAAATAAAAATTATTTTAGCTTTATAAATACAAATTTTATAAGAGACACTTTTAACATAGTGGGCCTTGTCTTATTGAACATTATAAATTACTCCCAACAAGTGGTGAATTACCAAGTACCTAGAAAACTTCAGTTATAACCCCAGTAGAAAAATTTAGAAATACAAATGAATGTGGAAAATAAGGACCTGAGGATATGTTTCCACTGGACGAAAAATATTAGAAAAATTTGTCAAAATCTAACTAGAGGTAGAGTGCAAAAAAGTTATATATACTCAGACAAAAACATTAATGTGAACCGGCTCTAAACTACGTAAAAGGTTATTGGATAATACATATAATTCGATATTTACATATTTAAAAAGAAAATTTGAATCTTATTTTATCAAAAAAAGTTGTATAGTTATTGTTATTGAAGTAAATTCCATAAACTAAATGTAATAACAAAAACTTTAAGAGTTCAATTATTTCTTTGTAATTTTAATTAAATAAAATACTAATTTGAAAATGAAAAAGAAGATAAACTAAAATTTTCGTTTTGTAGTTTGGGTTGGTAGCAAAAAAGAAACATCAGCCAATTTCCTGTTGGACCTAGTGAGCTTTTTTTATAGCTATGTTGGTGATGCCAAATTTTGGTAGGGGTTTCGGAAAGTGTTAGCGTTGCCAGGTTTGACAACATAAAAAGTATAAAAGTGTTTAATTGGTTTGAACCAAATCTTATAAAACGCATACAATTAAATTTCAATGGAGTAAAATTTAAGAATTAAACTTTTATTTAGGAGTAGCACATTGTTTGTATTTTATATATGTAAATTATATAAAAAAAACTATGAAATACTGTAAATTAAATTGTTTGCTAATAACGGTTTATTTTATATTAAAGATGACAAGCATAGAGACTGTGATAAACATAAAATTGATAACATATAAACACAAATTAAATACAGAAAAAAACTAAAATAATGATAGGTACAACAAGAAAATAAAGTAATGCATACAATTAAAACATTTTAATGTGTAAAAGAAACAAAGTTCCTGGGAATAATACGAAAATACGAACCAAACTTTTTATTGCTATGTCAATTATCAATCTATTAGACAACCTCATTTTTGAGGTACTGTTAAATAAAAAATTTTAGAAAACAGTGGATTTATGTTACGCTGTAATCAATATGCACCTATACATATTATGTTAAATACCTTAACATTATTATAAATATGCTTATATTTTTTTTTAATTCGTTAATGCCAAATTATTTACAAAGAAGACTTATTACAAGAAATTAATTACGTCTGCACAGTTTATGAAATAATAATAATTTGCATTTGTCTTTTTCAGAAACTGTAAAACCCAAAAGATGTTATTTTTTTATTTGAGGGTATACAAATAAAAGAAATAATAATTTAGTAAGCTAAGAGCTCCATTACAATTCTTTTTTAAAATAAAATATTAAAATGTATAAAAAAGCTTCAAGCAGCTAACATTATTTTGCTGAAAAAAACTATAAACTAAACTAAACAGAAAAAAAATCATAAATTACAATATTAATCTTTATTTTAAGAGGATATCTACAAACACGGCAGAAGTTTTATTCAGCTCATTCGACAATCCATTTATGGTTAGCGAACGTTTACTTCAACTTTTATTTAAATTAGAGTTTTAAATTGTATGTACCAAGTTAGTTGCAGGAAGAAAAAAAGAAGGTAGAAAGTGACATTTTATTTCAGCCATTCTTTAAGTTAAAAAAAAAAACTTAGTAAACGCCACAAATGGTTAAATAAATAATGATACTAACGGCTGTTTAATGTTATTCCACAAATTAAGTCGTCATACAGGATTTGAATAATTAACCAACAACTTTTTGTAAACTAAAAAAGCAATCAAAAAATTACTTCAGCTTTAAAATAATTGTGTACTACAAAAACTGAAGTTTTTTGAAACCTTCTACTAACAAATTATTTTCGTTTAGAATATGTTGAGAGTAAATAAGGAAACTTACTTATGTATGTCATTTCATTTTATACAAAATATTCAAGCTAGCATTTACAACAAAACTGCCAAAAATACTACACACGAAATTTGTTTTATCTCGAACATCTGAACTTAAACTTTCTTTGTTGTTAAACTAAGAAGTTCAACGATTTGGCATACTATACAAAATTATTCTGATGATTTGTTTTTATGTGGCAATTTTGGCTTCACATTGGAATCCTGTCGGATAAAGTGAGTATACAATTTAAAAAAAAAATTTTAAAAACACTTGAAAACCATTCTTTCTAAGGTGAGCTAACATAGCATTGAGAAGAGTCGAAATGTTTGCCTCAATCATTTACAGTTAAATAAGCCACCGAAAATAATAACGGCAAATCATTCTCTCTAAGAACAACAGAGTATCAAATGCCATGGTAGATTCCACATTTAATAGCATTAATGCGGACTGAGTGAGGGAGTTTAAATATGTATTTTCATTTTCTCTCGTAAGTCTTCGACCTCCCGTGTGCTGGAAAATCGAGACTTTTTGCTTTTGGAGTGTTAATGTTTGGGTCTCAAGTGCCAAAATAATTCTTAAAGGTATTAAATTGAAGCCATAGTATAAGATGGTAATTCTTTAAGAACACTAAGTCATCTGTATAAAGAAGTGCTTGTATATATAAGCCATCCATAATATAACCACCACACAAGTTAATAGAATAATCGTCAATGAAAAGGTCCAAGGGAATAGGACTGAGAACGCGGCGTTGTGAGACTTTAGTCTCAGTAGAAAATAAGTTTGACATATCGCTGACGTTCGAAAAAAAAACACGCTAATTTCGTAAAAACATCTGTCAGAATTAACTTGTACGTAATGGAAATTCTGTTGAAAGTGTCAAACTTTTATTTCCTTGTGAAAAAATGTGTATTGGTTTTTAGATGATATCAAGCAAAGATTCCATTACTTCTTCACTCAAGGGATTGTGCATATAGGAGTACAATAAGTTTTCATAAGAAAGATTAGGTTTCTATAAGCATCCAAAGCATTCAAGGAGGCGTCTTAACACGATTTAGAACCTAAATTCGCCTTTTATATCACATTTAGTTATAACCACATAAATCCTTGATCTTCAAACATACCCAAAAGACGCCTTCCAAAACTATTAACTTCTTCATACAAGGACCTTCCACTGTGCGAAAAACTTAAGTGACTCATTTGGGTTTTGTGCACTCTTTTTTTAATTAAGGTTTTCATTCACCAAGTAATATTGTATTAGAAATATTAATACCTTTTAAATAAAATTGTAGTTCTTAAAAGTCGTGACTTCAATTTTTACAATTCAAATACAAAGGAACAATATAATAGTGCTCATACCTGTGAAGCATTTCAAAGACTAATTCAGTACTAAACATTTTAAATAAACACAATTTTTAGATTACATTTTACTGCGCGTTGCAAGAATACATTTAATGAAATAATAAAAAAAACTACAATCTTGTAGAAAAGTTTCGATTACAATTATAACAAGGTAAGAAATAAAAAAAAAATGATGGAATTTACTGCTAATGAAAGGTTTGTATAGATATAACTATGTACATTAAGGACAACAAACAAAAAAAAAAAAGTTATACAAAAGTAAAAAGAGGAAATATGAGGAATAACAGGCATCTAAACTAACGACTTTTAAAAAAGAAACAATTTACGGAAATTTACCCGAAAATAAAATGTTCAATTGTTTGCTATCCAGACAAATCTAGGTGCAAGTGTACGCCCACATCAATACACTTTTCAATGTACATCACCAAAAATCTGCTATTAAGCGACATCTCTGTTAAACTCTGTTTTTTAAAGATGGGAAAGCTGCAGATGACAACGGTATTTTATTTGACTAGACAAGAAGACAGAAATTACTCCTGAATACGCAACGAATTACTCAGTTACAGTTTCATGTAAGGGAAAGAAAAGATTAATTCCATCATTTTGTAGAAAGGTGGAATTGATTTTTTGCCACAATAACAAGAAAATAAACGAAGACTGCTAAACAGATATAAATGAAGTTTTAAAGAGACAAAAATACATACTGACATTTTTTCAATTGTTGTATGCAACAATTTTTGAAGTCTAATCAAATTGTGATAACGAAGTACAGTAATTAAAGATATCGTCGTGGAAACCAGAAAAGTGTGTAACTCCAAATTTTCTGAAAATGAGATTTGAATGACATCTGTTAGTCAAACTTGATATCTACCGTTACTTAAACTGGGAATCCCCTTAAAGTTTATACTTTTTATTCTATTGGAAAATTTGAAAATGGTGTAACTCTATGCTCACCTACTTTTGTAAGAAAACCGTGTATCTCCCCATTATGCGGTAGTAAAAGTGTGAGTGACATCAGGCAAATCGTCCCAATAACTTCAAAACTATGACGTTTTAATGCTCTCCTGTAAAATTTGCTAATATGGAGTTACACACTTTTCTGGTTTCACCGACGATATGTTAATAGTCAATCTGGTAAATGCCATATACAAGCTTGCACTGTGATAAATTCAATTTATAATCAAATACAATTTTTGGTCAAATCTATTCTATTTGAGTTCATTTTATACTATTTCATTCTATTAATTTAATTTAATTTAATTTAATTTAATTTAATTTAATTTAATCCTATTCTATTCTATTCTATTCTATTCTATTCTATTCTATTCTATTCTATTCTATTCTATTCTATTCTATTCTATTCTATTCTATTCTATTCTATTCTATTCTATTCTATTCTATTCTATTCTATTCTATTCTATTCTATTCTATTCTATTCTATTCTATTCTATTCTATTCTATTCTATTCTATTCTATTCTATTCTATTCTGTTCTATTCTATTTAATTTTGTTTTATTTTATTTTATTTTATTTTACATATTTTATTTTATTTTATTTTATTTTATTTTATTTTATTTTATTTTATTTTATTTTATTTTATTTTATTTTATTTTATTTTATTTTATTTTATTTTATTTTATTTTATTTTATTTTATTTTATTTTATTTTATTCTATTCTATTCTATTCTATTCTATTCTATTCTATTCTATTCTATTCTATTCTATTCTATTCTATTCTATTCTA
>OX608076.1:12840586-12868086 GCA_951509635.1 Eupeodes luniger | reverse complement strand
TGGTATTTTGCTAGATACCTTTTTTGAATGAAATTGATTACATTTTTTCTATCATGCAAAAATATATTATAGCAAAAACAAGAATTTTATGAAAAAATTTGGTTTAGTGGCCCGTACTGACCCGTTGGTGACAGAGGATGAGCCACATTGGACACTTTTGTAGCGCGTTCAGTTCTGAGAAAAAACCCTTTAATGTGCGAGATGATACTATAAAATGCCGAAGAGTAGTTAAAAGTTGAAGAAAAAAACATCAAAGTTTAAGTGTATTTTATGTAGCAACTCCGCCAGAAAAAGTTAATTGTGGCTTCGGTCGTTTCTTTCTATGAGATGTAATTAGATTCTAATTTTTATATAATTTTTGATAAAAAAATTATGCAACTCTCTACTAAATTTAAAATTCTCGAACGCTCTAACATATTTTATAAAGCTTTCACAAATAATAAGGTAGTAATCTTAATGTGAATTATAAATTAATAAATATGAAATATGAACAAGAAATGTTATACAGCTGTCAACAAAATAATAGCAGCGCTACTTTTTTCTCATTTCTTTTTATTATATCTTCTTTGTTTTTGCTTTTTTCTCTCTAACTTAAGGTTTTTCTGAAAGCTCTTATTCTAAGCTTTCATTATCACCATCAATCATATCAATATGCATTATATCAATAAAATAACGGCACTTTGTTTAAAAAATAGCAAATTTTGGACACACAAAATAATAGCAGCGTTAATGCAAAAAACAGTTTAAATCAATAAAATAAAGTATAATTCAACTAAAATAGCCAACAAACAGTGAGTATTTTCTGCAAATATCATTTTTTGTTATTTTGCATGTTTTTTTGTTAAATTTATTAAACAGTGGGACGAGGAAAACATTGCCTTCAAGAGCTACGCCAAATCATACGCCAAATGAGGAGCGCCGGACAATCGTACAGGCAAATCCAAAAAAATTTGAACGTTTCTTCAAAGCTGATCCATAATGGCATCAATTTTGTGGAAAAAGTGGAAACCAGAGGTCGAAAACGCAAATTGGAGGACGGGGACCATAGGCAAATAGTTTAGTTTAGTTTAGTTTAGTTTAGTTTAGTTTATTTCGTCAAACAGAGATTACAAAATTCTCTTACAGACTACTTTTAAATAAGTTTCACAAAAACAGTTTTTGATAATACATTTACAAGTAATATTAACAGAATAAGTAAAATAATAAAACAAAATATACATAATTATTAACATTACTTATTTAAGAAATAAAACACAAGATTCATTTTCAAAGTGACTCTACTAACATGAAAATCAAAAGAGTTCGATATAGAATTTAATTCCTTGACACATCGAGTTATCGGCTCATTACATGCATAATTCACCCTATGGTATCTAACACGGAGTAGGCTATACTGTCTTAAAGGACGAGATGGTATATTTATATCAATTAGAGATAAGAGATAGGGACAGTTGATATGATGTGATAGTATATCGCTAATAAACAAAACTGAGAAGATCTTACGTCTATTCTCAAGTAATTCAAACCCGATAAGTAGACGCCTTGTTGTATATGGAGGCATTTCAATGTTCCATCCAAGTTTCCATATGACAAACCTAGTAAATTTTTTTTGGACATTTTCTAATCTCAATGAATGAGTATTATAGTATGGGTTCCAAACCACACAACAATATTCCAAGATTGATCTAACATAAGAACAGTAGAGAGATTTTAAAGTGTATGGATCAGAGAAGCAAGATGATTTCCGTTTAATAAAACCAAGCATGGAATTGGCTTTCGTAGTAATATATTCAACATGCTTGATAAAATTGAACTTAATGTCAAAAACAACCCCAAGATCTTTTTTACCAGTAACTCTATTAAGAGCACTACTGCCAATCGTGTAATTAAAGAAAAAAGGTGAGTTAGTACGGTAAAATGAAAAACATTGACATTTGGAAACATTCAAAGATAATTGATTAATCTTACACCAATCCGTAAGCCTGTTAAGGTCATTTTGAAGAAGAAGGCAATCATCATTTTTTCTAATGCACCTGTAAAATTTCAGATCGTCAGCAAACAAAAGACAATATGAATTTAAGAATGTATCAGGTATGTCGTTAATATAAATTAGAAAAAGTAATGGTCCCAGGTGGCTTCCTTGAGGAACACCTGAAGACACATAAACGGGACTCGAGAGAAAATTATTAACACTTACAACTTGAATGCGTCCCAAAAGGTACGATGTTAACCACTTCAAAATGTTAGAATGAAAACCAATGCTAAACAATTTATTTAAAAGAATTGAGTGGCTGACTCTATCAAAAGCTTTGGCGAAGTCGGTATAGATCACGTCTACTTGATATCCTTTCTCAATTTCATTAATAACGAAATTGGAAAAAACAGTGAGATTGGTAGTTGTTGATCTACCGGAAACGAAACCGTGCTGAAGAGGGGATATTGTTTCTTTGAGTAAAAATGATAACTTATCGGAAACAAGCTTCTCAAAAAGTTTCGGAATCGTTGACAATTTACAGATTGGACGATAGTTGCATATTTCCTGCTTGGGGCCCGATTTGTCAATGTGAGCGATGAGACAATGCGTCGCACTCTTCGAACAGCTAATTTGAAGGCATGCCACCCAAGAAGAAAGCCACTCCTCTCCAAACGTCATCTGGTTCAACGCCTTGCTTTTGCCATTATTTTGCTGCATCCATGCTTGACTGTTTTCATGGTGTATTTTGGCTGGAACTCTGTGTTCGGTGGACGCCAAACAAAATTTCTAGACCCAGTGCCACCAAAAAGAACGATTTTGCTTTCGTCTGAAAACAAGACGTTCCGCCACTTCTCTCGTGTCCAACCACCATACTTTTTTGCAAAAGCAAGGCGTTGTAAGTACGCTGAGCTGTAGGTTTGTTGAGTGGAGCTGTCAATGGAGTGACCATTCTAAATTTATAATTATTTATTTAAATCAATTTGGGTAGACTTCTGAAGTAATGAAAAAATTAAAAATGTCTGTAAACATAGAATTACATTTTGGAATAAATTAGAGACAAACATAGTGTACATAACTTCCATTTTTTATTTCAATTGCAATTTTTAGCAATGCCAAAAAAATATATTTAAAAACATTTAGGAGAAAGTATTTAAAACGAGATACTGAAGCACATTGAAATGAGTGGGAAATATTGAGGCGAAGTATCATTCCAAAAAATTAAAAAAAAAAGAATATGTGTTCTTGACAGTACGTCAAAAATCGGGATCAAGGATGATGGAGGGGAAGAATACAATTCGCTATTTCACTGGAGAAGTTGAGGTGGTGTTTAAGAGAAACAAATGTTTCAGATAGAGTACGGTGGCCTTTCACTTTGAAAGTTCTCGTTTGAATTCTATCAAAAAGTCTGAAGTGTGTTATTAATGCACCAGGCCAGATATGGGTATTGAAAGGTACACTATCACAGCCATATCAAAAGTGGTAAAAAAAACCTATCGCTTTGCCGGAAAATAAATTCTTGCGTTTTCGGCTACGTCAAATATGTGGTTACTTCACAAAAGATAGTTTGTTATTCCCCTAAAAACTAATATCTGTTCAGTCTCCTCAATACAAGTGCCACCCATCGTTACAGGACATCCCATATATTTGTTTATTCTCCGAGTCGTAATAAATCCATTTAAATCATTAGTAAGTGCATATTGTAATAAAAAAAAAATAAAGAGGAGACAAATTTCAATTAATGCTCTTTTCAACGTCTTAACGCGTTTAGCTTATCATGGATCAAGCCAAAGTTGCATTAGTTTTAGAAATACCACTTTTCTGTTTAATTTCAAGGAATACAGAACTTTATGTAGGCATTTTACAAAGATAAATTTGAACAGTTCAATATGATTACTGATCTTGTTATGAAATACGTAAACTATGAACATAAGCTACAGGCGTACAGAAACTGATCTAACTAAAACATAGCTATAGGCAGGTCATCATTATTTCTCTTGTTGTTACTTCTTTTGGTATCGGTAAGATAGGAAAAGTGATAAAACGTTGGGGAATAGAAATTGTTTTGAGATAATAAATCAAACTTAAGGGGGTCGTCTACCTTCGCGGTTTGAACAAATTGTTTTGCATATTTATAATGTAGACATAACTAAAAACATGCTCTGTGAAGGATTTGATCGAAAGCATGCTAGTTTAAGAGATATCGAGCCTCAAACCCGGCTCCACCCTGCCTATTTAATTGTAACATTTATCTGTAAACGCGTTTTCCCAAAAGTAATGTTTTTCAAAACAGTTTTCACGATTTTGACGGTGACGTGAAATAGTACCAAATGAAATAACACCAAATTTCAAATTTGGCCTTATTTCGTTGTTCAAAACGAAATAAAACGAAATAAGGCCAAAAAAATAATGGAAACAACGCCCAATATTTTAAAATTCAAAAGTTGCTAGGTATGTAAGGGGGGGCATGCTGCCCCCCTGCAACCCCTCTGCTTGGGATCACTATAGGATTTGGGATGGGTGCGAGTTTGGGTATATGCAAAGAACTTTTGCATTTGAGCACTAAAATCAAAGAAAATACCAACCAAAAAAAAAAGCAAGTATGGCTCACAGTTATGAAAGAATCACAATGCATTCGTGTTCTTTGCATATACCCAAACTCGCACCCACCCCAAATCCTATAGTGATCCCAAGCAGGTGGGTTGCATACATACCTAGCTGTTAGTACGCCGCCGTGCTATCAATTCAAAAAAAACTTGTTTAGGCTCCAATTTCAAAAATTTGAATCGAGCAACAAGTATCTGTCATTTTTCAACTTTTTTAATTAATAACAAAAACAAATTGTTCCAAAATTGCATTTTTATTAAAACAAAATATAATTTAACTTTATGTTTTTTCCTAATTCTGCAAAATTTTAAATCAAAACAATGCCAAATTGCTATTATTTCGTTTTCTAAAGCGAAATAAACCCAAATTGAAAATTTGGCCTTATTTCGTTTTCAAAAACGAAATAATGCCAAATTTGTTGAATTTGGCTTTATTTCATTTGGCGTTATTTCACGTCACCGATTTTGAAGAAACTATAGAAGACATCCTAACTTTGTAAAGCGTTATTTATTCACAAAACATCTCGCTAGCTTTTTTAAAAAAGATTGCAAAACATGGTAAAAAAATGCAATTTTTTTCAAATCGCTGCCATTTTGTGAAATTTTCAAATATACAAAAGATTGAGTCTAGACCTAATCAACGTTCTAAACATTGAGTTAAACATTTTTTTTTTGTTAAGGTTTTGAAGCTGAGATATAGTGCCAGTCGTTCTACTCCGTCGCACCGGCGGCGCAGTAGTGCATTCAACGACGCATCAAGGGGAAATTTTATTAAAACAAATCATCCTTTTTTTGTTTTTCAATAAAGTTCAAGAATGTAATAATCAAATTAAAATTTTTTTTTCAAATATCTAGTTTTTTTGCAATCCATACTTGAATAATAGGCCCGAAATTTGAGCGCGAAGGTAGACGATCCCTTAAGTTTTTACATTTAATGGAGCCTAAAGTGAACTCCTCCTCAAGAAGAAACAACTTTTGAATTCACTTCTACCAAGATCAAAAAAAAAAATAAAGAAAATTAGATATAAATAAAATAAATATTTTAGTGCATTTGTCATCTGAAGCGGAGGCGACCACAACTTAAAAAAGGGCTAATTATATCAATTATAGATATTCATAATTTAAATAAATTTTACATAACTATTCTAATTTAAAGTTAACCAGACATTTTTTCTGACAAAAATTTGCAGTTGCAATTGTATACAATGGAAGCACAAATTAATGAAACAATTCAATCCATTTTTCATTTTTTTAACAATTATATTCTATGGTTTTAAAATTTTAGAGGGAGCTCAAACACATCTTCAGAAACCATAGACGTTTTATGCTCAAGTAGGTCATTTCGAGCCGAAGAATAGAAGAAGATTATCAAGTCAAGTACATTCATAAATCGATCTGTGGCTAATTTGGGAATTCAGCAGAATCCATGAGAGTTTTGGTTACCTGCCTAGCTACACGAGGAATTCACTTGAAACTTACAGCATCGTAATCGATGGATTTGTACATAATCAACTTAAGATGATTCATCGCTAGGAAAGGTATTCCATTTGAAATATACAGCAATAACGGCACTAAATTTTGCACTACCAAGTAATTGAGGAAGGCCTATCAAACATTGAATCATGATGCGATTGCGCAGAACTTCATTGATTCTCAACACAGGGGAAGTTCATATGTACATCCAACAACACTATATATTACAATTAACTACCGTATTCTCACAAACTTAGAGTTCAGAAGCAGTTATAAACTTATGAGAGAAACTGTGATTTAAGGAGTTTAAGCGGCTCTGATCGCCAACAAGACACGTCAAGTAAAGAATTTTTTACGGCGAAGCGGAAGAAAATCATTCCTAGTTTCAAAAAAAAGAGGCTGGGATGCTGAGATAACTTCTCAATCCTGTCGGTCTGTCCATATTTTTAAGAGTTGTACAAAATACTAATAACATTTTGTGTAAGATAAAAAAAACTTTTTACCAATTTAGTGTGGTACTAAAAAAAAAACTGTCAATTGATTTTTTTAGATTTTAACAAATGTTTAAAAAAATGTTTTTAATAAAATGAAATAAATTTTAAGTCAACATCTTTCATTGTTGCCAAAATATTCAGTTTTGACCAACTTCCAGTAGTACATTGTTAAAGTTTTTTTTATTTTTTGTAAGACTTTGATTTTAATAAACATTTAACCAAATGTGAAAAAAAGTTATTCTCCTATGCAAACAATTATTTTGTATTCGCAAAATATCCAAAGTGACAAATATTTTGTTCACTTTTGTTTTGATTTATAAAAAAAATTGTCACCTACTTTGATCTTATTTAAAACATGTTTACCAAATTCGTCGCTGGCGTTATTGGTTTGAGTGCAATTTAGGTGTAACCAAATGTTACCCTAATATCTTTATTTTACTATGCATTTGTTAATGTTATTATCTATAAAACAAAATTTATTTTAAGTCGAAATCTCTGCCTGTTCTTGAGATATAGAAGACGTTCAGACGTACATACACACAAACACACTCAGAAACATCTCTCAAAACCTTTGATTTAGATTCTAGAGACCTTGAAATGTCGAGAAATGTCAACATTTCAATTTGACAAATCTGACAAATTTGTCTTACTTAAAAATAACTGTTATTTTAGAAATAATGTTATTCTTATGAAACATAGTTCGCACTCTGAGTAAAAAAGTTTATGCTTATTTTATAGACTTTAAATCCGTATTTGTCAGTGTATATAGAGATTTAATGTTTTATAAACAATCGGTATTAGGTCTACCATTTAAAATGGAAATGGAAAACAATAAAAAAAAATGTATACAAATTGCTCAGCAAAAGTTTGGGATGGGACCTTGATGATATAGTTTGTTATTTAAATAGTGGAATTGATATACGAGGCAGTCTAATCAAAGTCTTGATGTATGCCGATGACATTGTGATGTTAGCCGACACTCCCATAAAACTTCAGATGATGATTACCAAATTGGAAGAGTACTGCAAAAGATGGAACCTTACCGTAAATCGTGCAAAATCTCAGATAATTGTGTTTGGTAGAGGTAAGGGACTTCGGACGGGGACAGGGACTTCCTGTAGAAATAGTAGACAACTACAAATACCTTGGCTTGATAATGACGCCACAAAATAGTATGAAGTTTCATTTAGGAGAAAAACTAAAAAGTTCAAAAAATGCTATCAACTCTACTTGGTTCAGCTGCATGAAAAATAAAAATATTGGTCTACGTGCAAAATACCAGATATTTGAGGCTACTGCTCGATCAATTATGTTGTATGCAGCCCAATATGAGACTGTCGAACAACTGCTTAGATTTTTTCTCGAACGAGTACTACACCTGCCCATGTCAACGCCCACTTATATGTTACATATTGAAACTGGACTTCTACCAATATACATCACAACACTGAAACTACATTTCGACTACATCCTTAAAGTGCTTAACATGAATGTATCTCGTCTTCCTAAAATAGTAGCAACCTGTGCCTTGGAAAAAAAATCGTCATGTTTTGAAAAGTGGAAGGAATTGAATGAGAAGACCGGATGTCCAATCAATCTAGATGCGTTTAACTTTCATCAAATGAAATCAGAGTTATACAATATTCTTCGGGTTCTGGATGAAAGTATGTACAAATCATTTATCGAAGAAGCACAATCTTCAATATACAGAGTATATTATCCCAAGCTCGAGCATGATCTCAGAAAGATAAGTTATTTCCGAAATAACGAGTGTTAATAAAATAAATTTTTATAAATTTTAAATTTTATACCCCACCGCCCAGATCTCCCAATCCAATGTAGTATGTGTAATCTGAATACTCGTGAAGATATAATGCATTTTGTGGGAATATGTCCATTACTTAAAAAAATACGAAAACTATACCTAGGAAAAGCTATTTTCTCAACGGAAGAAGTTATTTATCTTTTGAATGGAAATGATTGGTCGGCTCTTTTCAAATTTGTACAATCCGCATTACGATATCGAAACCAAATTTTAAGAGAAGCATTTTAATTATATTAATTATAGGTAACTTGTAACTATTTTGTTAAATTACATTTATATTGTCAATCTGACAGACGGCTTTTGCCATGTCATAAAAGATTTGTAAACCTTATGTAAATTCTTATAAATTATTATATCTAATGAAATCTTATTCTAATCTAAAATCTAAATCTAGTTCGCTTAAGAATTTTTTTATATTGAAAGAAGTAAGAAATAATTGTGAAACAAAATTGTATTAAAATCCTTGCCTGGTATTTAAGAAAATTCAAACATATCATTTTTGGCCACAAAATGGTGTCGTAATGTTATTATTTATTTAAATCGAGTTAAATGTTGTTTAATAATGGAATGCTTGCATTGATGGTAAGTGCGTTGTACTATCAGTCGTTCTTTGACTTCCAAGCAGTGAAGAGGTGTTTTTTATATTTGTTTACAAGTTGAAGTAGTGCAAGTGATAAGTTACAAGTAAACTTGGCAGTTTGCCACCGCCAAAAATTACAATCGATAGCCCAGTGGAGGTGGCATCCGAAGACAGATCCAAGGGTCGTGGGTTCGACTCCCAGCCGGAGTCAACGAACAATTTAGAAGCTTTTTTTCACAACAGAGAAATCGTTGATTTTATCAGTTGGGAACAAAAAGTAATGGAGAAGGAGAAAAGAGCAGGGGTATCGAAAGGTCCGAAGGTGGAGAGGGACTCTTCAGGTCTCCGAATAGGGATTTAATCCTATCGGAGCCAGAGCCAGTCCCGCCGACAAAGAAGGCTTTGGAGGTAGATGCGGACCTCCAAGAAGAAACAAAACTGGTGGAGCCCCTGAAGCCAAACAGGCTCCCATCAGCCAGTTTGAACAAAACCTCAAAAAGCTCAAGGAGGAAATGGAGCCCCTCCTTAATCAGTTAAAGCTGAAGCAAGAGGCGCGCCGCCAACAAGAGGCGGCGGGCAACAGCAACAAAAACAACAGGAAAACATAAACAAAAAAAGCAACAACAACCACAGTCCAAGCCCGCTACCAAAATCACGGGAGCGGAGGAAAATGTGAAGGCTCCATTACCGGTGACAGGCCCAATTGCTGAGGGCCCATCCACCTCGGTTAAGGCAAAGCAGCAGCAACAACAGCTGCAACAAAGGCCGCAGCAACAGCAGCAGCAACAGCAACAGAAGCAACAGCAGCAGCAACACCAGAAACAACCACAGGCCAAGAAAGAAAAAATATCACCAATAAGGACCCATAGAGTTGACCTGGACGACATAAAACAGGTATGTAAGTCGGCCACTAAGGGCAAATTTGTCATTAAACTATTAAACGAAAAAGAAAAGAATTATTCGGTCCAGTGTTTCTCACTGGCCGAATACAAGTTAGTAAAAGGGTTACTAAAAGAGGCCACAGCTGAGTTCTTCAGCTACACGCCTAAAAGCGAAAAATTTAAGACGTTCCTTCTTAAGGGCATAAGTTCCTGCACGTAACCGGAGGCGCTCTTAGCTGAGCTCCGTGAAAAAGCCACTGGAGATCTCGATTTTATCGGGGTCAAGCCTTTCACTACGGTGAAGTCCAGGCGAGGGGGTTATAGGCTGCCAATGTTCCTCGTGACATTATCGCCCAAAGTAGTTTTGAGAGTGTGAGGAAAATCGAATCCCTCGACTATCACTGGGACATTAAAAAGGCACGACGACATTTTACAATGTACGAAGTGCCAGAGGTTTGGCCATGCCAAAGCCAACTGCAATATGCAGTTGCGCTGTGTCAGGTGCCCAGAAACCCACAACGAAGGAGAGTGCAAGCTGGGGAATGAGCGGGTTGAAGATTTAACCCAGCTCAAGTGTGTCCTTTGTGGAAACCAAGGGCACCCGGCTAACTATAGGGGTTGCCCTAAGGTCAAATGAATGAAATGAAGCAAAAACAGGCCAGTCAAAAACCCGAAGGAAGTCGAACAGTTCGACAGGCTCCAACACAAAAATTCGTGGATCCCAAATTCTCTTACGCCCAAATGGTGTCAGGGAATGGGAACACGAGACACGCTCCACCAACGGTTGTCCCAAAGGGCCCTGTGCCTAAGGCACCAGAGGTGCAGCCTGATATTGTAGCTTTGTTGTTGAGCATTCAAGGTTAACAAACAGGGCTGCAAAGTCAGATAAAGGAGCAAGGCAAAAGGGTAGATCATCTCTACTCTTTGTTGCCTGGCCTGGCGCAATTTAGACCATAATGGGCGCGCTGCCGGAGACGCGCCCAAAAGTCCTAGCTGTGAATGTAAATTGACTGATTAGGATTGAACGAAGAGCCAACATGTTCCAATTGTTGAAAGACTACAGTCCCGATGTGTTTATGGCTAGCGAAACCAAGCTAAACCACAAACACAAATTGACTCATAAAAATTACAATATCGTAAGAAGAGACCGGCCCGACTCCACTCAAGGGGGCGGTGTCGCTCTCTTTATACGAAAAGGCATTAATTATAAAGTCATATACAACAATGAATTGCGAAAGCTCAAGACGCTAGAAGTTTGCGTTGTATGCATCTCTCTCACTCAAGGGAAGCGGATGTATATGATTGCGGCTTATGCGGCTGGCGCTCCGCAGGTTACTTACTTTGCTTCAGAACTCGAGATTCTTTTTAGGGAACTGAAACTGAGCTTGGAAGAAAACTATTTCATCTTGGCCGGTGATTTGAACGCAAAACATGAAGATTGGGGAAATCAACATAGTAATCTCAGAGGTAACGATCTTTTTAATTTGATGAATCTTTACAGCGTTGAATATGGCGTCGACCTGCTGGCTACTGAAAAGCCATCGTATCCAAGAAGCGGCTCCTTTCTGGATCTTTTGCTGTATGACACAAGACTGACAGTTACAAACAAAGTGGGTAATCACCCTCGAAACTGCTTACAGACAGTCGAGTACGACAGTGGGGGCATTTCACGTGAAGCGGACAGGGAAAAAAAAGTGACATCTTGGATTTCGCTCATATTTAGGTCAATTACAGTATTTGAGAATATAAAAAAGTAATTTCATTTTTTTTATTCTACGGCACTTAGTTTAGGAATTACGGACTACCAAAAAATTGACCCACTATGAAAAGCCATTATTTTAAATCAGTGCTGTAGGTATTAGATATAAAGTAAAAATATATTGTAGGTATGTTTTAACAAGAAAAAATGTGTATTATTTTTGTGATAAAGTCGGTGCAAAAAAATTTTTTTTTTTTCTTCCTCAAAACCGGAAGTAAAGTTTTCAAAGTAAAATTTCAGTAACTTCGACCATTTTTTTTTTAATTTTTATTTCTGCAAAATAAAGATAAAACTATGTAGATATTACATAAAAAGTTTCAAAATGGAGACTTAAGTCGTTTTTAAGATAGAGTTCATTGAATAGAATATTACGCGCCTAGCATTGTACTTAGCGCATACATGCATATACGAAAAATTACTTTTGCATACATGTATGCGCTAAGTACAATGCTAGGCGCGTAATATTCTATTCAATGAACTCTATCTTAAAAACGACTTAAGTCTCCATTTTGAAACTTTTTATGTAATATCTACATAGTTTTATCTTTATTTTGCAGAAATAAAAATTAAAAAAAAAATGGTCGAAGTTACTGAAATTTTACTTTGAAAACTTTACTTCCGGTTTTGAGGAAGAAAAAAAAAAATTTTTTTTGCACCGACTTTATCACAAAAATAATACACATTTTTTCTTGTTAAAACATACCTACAATATATTTTTACTTTATATCTAATACCTACAGCACTGATTTAAAATAATGGCTTTTCATAGTGGGTCAATTTTTTGGTAGTCCGTAATTCCTAAACTAAGTGCCGTAGAATAAAAAAAATGAAATTACTTTTTTATATTCTCAAATACTGTAATTGACCTAAATATGAGCGAAATCCAAGATGTCACTTTTTTTTCCCTGTCCGCTTCACGTGAAATGCCCCAGTGATCACTGCGGACTGACTGCTGTAATGCAGATTCCGAACGAACGCGTGGAGTTGGAGGAATACGTTGCAACGCATTCTTACAATTACAGTAAGATGCGCTGGCCTCGTTTCACCAACGCCCTAGCGAGAGAACTTCGTTCGAGTGACATAGCCCCACCAAACAACAGAAACCTGACAAATACAGAAATTGACCAACATTTGCAACAGATGGACGAAACAATATAACGAACGATGGAACGGACAATACCAAAGTACAAAGAAAGGCACAAGAGTGCTACTGACAAGACTCAAAAACTTGTACAGACGACTTACAGACCCACACGACTTGGAGGTTAGGACACTGAAGTCGTCAATAAAAAATGTCAATCTGTTGATTAAGGAGAACTACAGGTTATCAATTAACAAGTACTGGGACCGCAAGATCCGGTCAGTTAATTCCAGTGACCCTAGTATGTTCCTTAAAATCAACAAGATATTCAGGAAAAAGAACGACAATGACCTTCCGTGTCTGAAACTCAAAAGAACTGAAGAGAACAGAAACGTACTCATGATAGCGCAAATAGATCCAGAAGAGGCCATTTTTGACGATGACTTTTATATAATTGAAGATCCAAAGGAAAAAGTGGAGGCGGTGGGAGCTGCTTTCCAGCAAATGTACAAGGTGAATGTTAGCATTCGCCCCAACCACGACCTAGAAAACAGAGCCCTACTTAATCACTTTTACCTTCGAAATGATATGACACATTGGCGATCTGAGAACCTCGGTTTTATGCGGTTCGATGACGATTCCTTGGCAAATGCCATAATCGCCGAGCAAACGGGACAAAGTCCCTTGTTAGTGACGAAGGTTGAGCTTCAGCTCATCTTCAACTCAATAAAAAATAAAAAGTCAGCAGGTGTCGATGGTATATCCAACGTTGTACTAAGACATTTACCGATGGAGGCAATTGACATTTACACCACACTCTTCAATAATGCACTGAATAATGCATATTATCCAGTGCATTGGAACTGGAAGACCGCTGTGGTCCATCCTCTCCCGAAAAAGGGAAAAGACAACTCCAACCCATCAAATCTTCGGTCGATAAGTCTTCTTCCGAGCATCAGCAAAGTATTCGAAAAGATCATCAATAGGGCTCTGACTAAGTGGGCTGCGGACAACAAAATAATTCCGGATAAACAGTTCGGGTTCAAGGCGGGTCATGACACAATTCATGCTGCGTCTAAACTCGTTTCTGATATTCAATGGAATAAATCAAAACAACAATGCACAGGTGCTGTTCTGGTTGATTTGGAAAAGGCCTTTGACACCGTATGGTTAGAGGGTCTTTACCTAAAACTGAGCAGGCTTGGCATAAGCAAGCCATTGTTGTATATACTTTATGATATGCTTAACGGTAGAAAGTTTGTTGTCAAAAGTGGCAATGTCACTTCTACCACAACATTCTTAATTAAAAATGGTCTTCAACAGGGAGCGGTGAATTCGCCGATTCTCGTCAGCATTTACACCAGCGATCTGATAGGTAGTCTTACAATAGCAATTGCGTACGCCGACGATCTAATTGCGTACAGAACGGCCCGAAAGGTTGAGGTTATTAGAATTCTCTTGCAGCGTGATTTCGACAAGATTCAGCGATATTGCTCCTCTGACCAGGGCCAGAGGAGCCTTCGCTCTGACGAAACGGCTGTTTTTTAGCAGTTGGCTTGACCCCAGAGTGAAGGTAATTTGCTACATGGCCCTCATACGGCCGATGATCGTTTATGGTTGTCCTGTGTGGTTCAACGTTGTCCCTTCCCAGATGGAGAAGTTTCGGGTGTTCGAGCGGCAGTGTTTACGACGCTGTAGCGGCTTATATCGAACAGCCGAATCTTCTTACGTGCATTACTATTCCAACGAGGTCCTATATTTTGGTATTTTGAAAGTGCACGCTTGCGCGGCTTCATTCCACCAGAGGCATTCCTCTTTTTAGATAGATGCGGTCTGATACAGGATAAATTGGCAGTTCCGCTAATCTACCACGTCAGACGACGAACCGTGGATAGGCGACTCCTGTACAATCGGGACGTCATGGTACAAGGCGGAGCAGAGCTTATTCGGTTCAGTAGGGATGTGTCCGAACGGGACCGAACTGATAGGGTGAAGCAGGAGAACCAGTTTTGGTGGCTTCAATCAGCACTTGATAGTGAATAGTCGGGATGGGGTTTAAAGCCTTGGCCGGCTTACATACTTGTTTTATAGTTTTATGGTTTAAAAATACAAAAAAAAAATACAAAAAACACAAACAAAAATACAAAAAACACAAAAAAAAAACATGGAATAGAAAAAAAAAAGACAGTAAAATATGAAAAACAAAAAACGTTAGATAGTTAGATTTGCTGCTGTGGTTGTTCTAGTTTTAAGTAGTTTATAGGTAGAATAGGTAGTTTTAGTTAGCTTTAAGTTTTATATTAAGGACCTTATTTTAAGTAGTTTTTAAGTAACAATAAAAAGGATATTGATACTAGTTTTTTTTGAAATTTTCGAATGAATAAAAAATAAATAAAATGGAATTGAAGTTAAATAGATCTTAGGGCCGAAAGGCATTAGCATTAAGTATTATTGTTTAACTTAGTGTCCGTATGGGACCAGTAAGTTAGTTGTAAGTTATGGTTAATTATACTAGTTTTATGAATTTTTATCTAGCTTTAAGATAGATCTAGATTACATTAATAAAAAAGTGCGTTGTACTATCATGCTAGAGGGGTGGTTCAATCTCTGCCTGTGCCATTTAATTTTTTTTTTTCAAGGGTACTGCCTCTTGCAAGGAATTGACAAATTCTCCAAGAGTATTCCTTGTCATAAAAGTGCTTTCTCAAATTAGCCGTACGGATTCGGCTTAAAACTGTAGGTCCCCTCCATCCCTGACAACATTACTCACACACAGGAATGTTTGAGAGCTGTAAGTCACTATAATTTTCCCCGGACTGTTGCGCCACCCAATTTATTTACAATACGTACAAATATAAATCAACATTGTAAAAACCTAAATCGGAGATATTAAAAAAAGGCAACAAGTTGAAATATCGAATTGAGACCAGACGTGCATCGCGCTCTGGTGAAAAATAAGCATACAGCCCTTTTACACCGAAGCCAAACTACGATACCAATACACATATGACACCACCATAGGGAATCTCAAAAAGAATGTTGACTTTGTGCCTCTGAATAATAAATAATTTGCGATTTGTTTCTGTGAGCCAAAACATCTTTTCCCCTACAATTAGACATAAAGCGATTTTTTCATAAAAAAAATCAAGTGTTAAGCCTATTTTTAAGAAACAATTTTCATTTAAATTAGAGTGAATAAAAAAGCCAAAAAGAAAACTTTATCTCGTCATGTTTCTTTTATCCTCTAAATTATATTGTTATCAGAACAAAATACTGCCAAACAAATGCATAAGTTCTGCCTTAGTAAAAAGTAAAAGGCTCATTGAAAGGGTAGGTGTAATTTCGTTCGCAGGCGGTTTCTGTATCCTGTCGAGGGAACTATGTGTTTAACACAATTAACTGCTACGACTATCAAAACTATATCCATAACGTTAAATTTTAGTTTGAACTTAATTTTTTGTATTTTGTTTAAATAAAAACACGAAAGATAAAAAACGTCAACATTGCTGAACACAAGTTGTCGAACTCTTTCAGCTTCTTCTAAAACTGTTAAGAATGCATCTTAATTGTGTTTTTTTAATAGATAGGTATGTTAAAATACCTGGAAAACAGTACCTTAGCACTGAAGATGGGCCTTTACATACCAAACAGTTTAACCTGGGGATGAAATACCTATTAGTTGAGATGACAGAGGTTTAAGCAAGCATTAAATAGTATCACACACACATGTAAATTTGATAACAATATGCCCATCTAGGCCGTTTGTTCGCCGGCCGGTCGTCTTAATTTATATGAATTGGGATTCGATTTCACCTATGAACCGAGACATCTTCCTTAGATTTGTTTAAATGAATATGTATTTATGTTTAACATAATATTGAACAGCGCATCAATCGAAATTCAGACGCAAATAGGAATGGAACTTTATTAAATTCTTATAATTCGTTTTTTTATGATGATCCTTAGCCCTTATTTTATAATGTGAAAATTGAGTTTTTGACAATTTTTTCAAGTAGTAAATATATTCATGAAGTTTGAGCACGAAAAGAGACGTTGGATACGGATTAAAAACTAAAGTAATAATGAATTTTAAGGGAATCATTTTTCTCATTCCTTATGGCAAAAGGGTTATTTTGTGGAATTAAGATAGTAAAAATTCTTTGCACGCGGAACTAATTTTTAAAGACTAGAACACCTTTTGATGCTATTGCCAATGGCAGTTGTGATACCCGTGGCATGATGGTTAGTGCGTTGGTCATGCGAGAGGTCTTGAGTTCGATTCCTGCCTGTGCCACCTAAAGTTTTTTTCACGGGTAGTGCCTCTTGCGAGGAATTGACAAATTCTCCAAGAGTAATTCTTGTCACGAAAAGTGCTTTCTCGAATAAGCCGTTCGGATTCGGCATTTAAACTGTAGGTCCCCTCCATCCCTGCAATTACTCGCACATAGGAATGGTTGAGAGTTGTAAGTCACTAGGCCCAGTTCTCTACGGACTGTTGCGCCCCCTAATTTATTTATTTATAGTTGTACATTAACAGCTGCCAATGGCAGTTGTGCATTAACAGTTGCAATAAAATCTAGATCCTATATTTGACACTGATAATATTTTTTTTTACACTTCAGAATTTCAGAAAGTAGTAAGCTTATAGCAAGCGTCAAACTACGATCAGAGGCTCATCATAAGTGCATGTGTTAGTTGTTAGTAAAAAAATAATACAATTATAGCCTAACACACGCACAAAATACAAAACATAATTAACATTTAACTATTACAGAACAAAAAATAAAATAAGAAATTGTACGATAGTGGATTCAAATTTAAATCTATCGATGAACAGTTTAAGTTATATAAAATGCTCATTCGACTTAAAGCTTTATTCTTCCCATAGTTTGTTCTATGAAAGTCAATATGTATAAAATCTAATGTACGCAGGTGATGAGTTCCGCCTCGGTAATTCAAATGTACACAAGATAGCAAATAAGGTGCATCAATTTCACCATTAATAAGTTGATGAAAAAATATTAAGTCATTATTAACACGCCTTTGATGAAGAGATTGCATTTGAAGAAGCAGAATACGATGTTCATAGGGAGGCAGATCATAAGGATCATCCCAAGGAAGACCCTTTAGGGCAAAGCGAATGAAGTTATGTTGAATTGATTCGATACGTTTTCTATGAATTTCGTAATACGGAGTCCATACCTGCGAAGCATATTCAAGATGAGGGCGAACATGGCAATTATACAAAGAAAGAGTAACATAGGGATCATTGAACTCCTTTGCCCAGCGTTTTATAAAACCAAGCATAGAACTTGCTGTATTAACAATCAAATTAATGTGATGTGTAAATTCTAAGTTGGAACAGAAATGAACGCCTAAATCTTTAAATGTGGAGACGCGACAGAGTTTTTGCTGTGATATAGAATAATCAAATACACTACCAATTCGTTTTTTAGTAAAAGTTATCGTCTGGCATTTTAAAGGGTTGAGTGAAAGGCTATTTTTCCCACACCAAAATGTGAAACTATCAATGTCGGCTTGTAAAAGAATACGATCATGGGCGGACTTTATTATTTTAAAAATCTTCATGTCGTCAGCAAAAATGAGTACTTCACTTGAGCGTAGACATGACGATACATCGTTAATAGACAGGATAATCAGAAAAGGGCCAAGATGGCTTCCCTGGGGAACACCTGATTGAGCAACAAAAGGTTCAGAAAGACAATTTCTAAATTTTACCTCATAGGATCTGTTTTCAAGGTATGATTTGATCCAAGCTAAGAAAAATGGTGGAAAACCAAGGGATTTAAGTTTAAATAAAATAATTATGTGGCTAAGTTGGTCAAAAGCTTTGGAAAAGTCAGTGTATATACAGTCAACTTCATAACCTTGTTCTAAAGCGTTTGAACATATGTTTGAGAATGAGAAAGTTTAAATAAGAACGTAAGGGGTTCAACTAAAGCATTACTACACTTTTTTAATACTATCGGGGGAATACCATCGGGGCCGGCTGAGCAGTCATCATTTAACGCGGACAAAAGATCAAGGACCGTACTCTGTAGCACTGGGATGTGGCTACAGCTAGTTTGTGAAAAGGAGTGAAGATTACGAAAATATACTTCATCAACTTCTTGAGGGCTATTAACAAATGACTCACGGAAATTTGTCGCGAAAGCGTTACAGATATCAACAGTTTTATCTAACGAAAGGTTCTTGTAAGTGAAGTTAACTGGAAAGCCATCTGATTTTTTCTTTAAGTTTACAAAATTCCAAAATTTTTTAGGATTCTCTTTCAAAGAGGTGCCCATATCAGTAACATAACAAGCATATAAAAAATTAGAAAGAGACTTAAATTGGTTAAAGAGTTCAACATAAAAAGAGAAGTTGACTGGAGACAGAGTCTTGAGATACGTTTTCCATGCCTTATTTCTTTTGTTACGCAGTAAACGCAATTCTTTCCTGTACCAAGGATGGCTAAAGTTTGTATTTCTTGATTTCTTTAAGGGTACATTTTTTTCCAAACAATAATTAAGGATCTTATAAAAAGTTGAAACTGCTTCGTCAATCTAACATTGACGTATATGCTAATGTATCAGCAATTCCAGAAATGGTTAAATCTTCAGACAACTGCTGGAAATTATCTCTTCTAAAATCAAAATTATATAAGCAATCAAAGGAATTACTGTGTTCAGTAAGGTGATTACTTAAGTCAAAAAAAATATCCAAGGGGGGGTGATATTTATCAATATTAGTAATTCCTGATCTAGATTCTAGAACAAGAGTACTAATAGCGTCAGAAGAAAAGACTAAATCGAAAATTCGATTTTTCGAGTTTTTAATACAGCTTGTTTGCTGTAAGTCAGTAAGAACGACTTTATCGAGAAGAGATAGTTCCAATTGTGATGAAGAAGGAGAGGCTTCAAGGCAGGATTCGTCTTCGGATGGAATCCAGTCAATGTGTGGTAAATTAAAATCACCTAGAAGTAAAATATTGGTGTCAGAGCTCGACATTTACTACTTTTGTCTTTTAATGTCAAGTTAGCTCGCCACTTCAAACTCTCGCAATAATTTTATTAACTGTCTATTAAGAAAGTAAAATATAAAAACTTAACAGAAAAAGTAACGAGGGAATTAAGTTTTGAATTCGATGGTAAAAATTACTGTCGAGTGCCTTTTTTTACCAAAACAGTTATTTTTATTTTTAATCAAAATGCAACAACTGCTTTTAAAGTTAAAACTACTAGATTTGTAAAAGTAAGAAATGCTACAAAAAACATAGAGATTGATATGTAATAGTAATGGTTTAGAAAAACGTTTATTAAAGCGAGCAAACATTTGAATCATTATTATTATTTCTAGTATACTATTCTTGCTTACTTGCGAATGTCTTGATAATTGAAATGCCACTAATATTTTATTATAATTTTACAATGCATGGTTGGCGTTGAGGTTTGGAACAGACTTTTCAGATATCAGTTTCCCCCTAAAAATGTTAAGAATAAATTAAATTATAAATATTCCACGGGACTTACTCTTTTTATTTCCGGCCGATGATTTTTTTGTTTTCCAACATATTCTCGACTATAGAAACCTTTACAACTCGAAAAGGAGTTGAAAACGAAAAAATTACTAGAAACGTTTACAGGATGAGTCATATACATATACTATTGCACTCTTGAAAATTTGTTTTTGTTTTCTTTTTGTTACGTTCTTTTATTCTTTTCAAACGTAAATTTTGTCAATATGCACAAAATACGAGTAATTAATAGTTCTATTTCAAAATAAAATAATTACGTATTTAAATTAAAGAACAGTAGTGCAAAATTGTAAAACGGAAAGCTTATTAAAAATACATTCAAAATTATTCTGTTAGAAATGTTATTGAACATTTAAGTTACGAGTTTGAAAACAAAAAATAAATAAATAACAAGCTTTTCACAGCTAATCAGAAACGCATAACAGTTTCTTCACCTAGTTATTTATTAAATGTAGTTTTATTTATTTACAATATTTTATGGACTGCTCTTTAATATTACTGCATATTTAAAAGAAAAGTAATAGTTGTCTTTTAATAGCAGTTTTTCAAATGAAGAAGTGAAGCTTTCTAGTAAACATCTAATTATAAACAACGTGCAAATTTGCATCTACTCCTGATATTACTTAGTTTTAAAATACCATTATCTGAAATTTAGTTTAGTATTTTGCTGGGTAACCTTTTTGTTTTAGAATTTAAGACATCTTAGCTATTCGGATTCAAGAAGTTGCCTGGATTACACCAGGAGTAAAGTCTTTCAAACGGCTTCTTTAGTGCAACAGTTTATTTTTTCTCCGATCAAATAAGTTCAATAGTTTTAAGATCTGTACTTGATAAAACTGATATACAAAATATTACGTTTTGCATTCGTAAAACACTTTGAACTCGAGATTTTAATCAAACAGGAGATGAGACGATGGCAGCGAAGTCGAAAAAAGTGGGTCCCCCAATTCCGTCCGTCTTTCTGTCTATCCTGGCCCCTACACTCTACAGCCCAAAAAGGGTATCCCCATAGGACAAGTAATCAACCGATTTCAATCTCTTTTTCTGTACAAGATCTTATACAGTCTCAATAATAGTTGATGATCAATAATGTCATTGTTATTAAATTTCTTTTTCCGAAATTCGATATCTTGAAAATGGATCATTTTTGGCAGGTACATTTTTAAATTTTAAACTAAGGAAATATTTTTAAACAGACTCTTTAGAGACATGAGCAAGTTCGTGCGACTCATTCGTGCATTTTATTTTTTGTTGTATGCAGTAAACCCCAAGACACTGTAAAGTAAAAAAAAAATAAGAAATAATTGAGCAAAGAAACTGTTCTCAAACTATATACAATCGGCGTATCTAATTAGCTGACAACAGTTGTAGGTACCAGGTATACCAAACACATCAAGTGAATAAATTCAGCTTAAATGATTAATTAGTATCATTCAAAAACAAAGTTATTAGCTTTTCGATCCAATTTCACACGTGTGGTTGGAATCTGTCGAGCCAGGAAGAATGTGGATTTCCGATTTGTAAAAAAACTCAATTGATTAGGATGAATTCACCCAATCACACATTTTAAGTGTCTCGTTTGTATATATTCGACTTAAAAATGCTTTTTTGGCTCTAAATAACTTTAGCGAAACGACAACTGGGCCATTAACTTTCTATAGGAAGTAACTGTAATCTGTTCGATTTGTAGAATTGATCTGAGTGCTGTGTGAAATAATTAAGTTTTAACAAGTAAATAAATTTTAAAAAAATCTGTTAACCATTGCAAAAGATTCTGAAACTTTTAGTCTAAGTTCTTACAATCAAAGACACGTAAGTGCTAGCAATAAGTTAAAGTTATACTAAAAAATCGCACACGCATGAATCCTAACCCCGAAACACCGGCAACTAAGAAGCGAAATCTATTAGAAAGATCCCCTGATCACAAAGAAGATACAATAAACACAAACAAAAATAAAACAATCATGAGCTCCATTAGTGAACTATCGCTAGACGGTTTTACCCGGCTGCTTGATGATCGTTTTAAAAACCTGGATGATTCAACAATCTCACAACAAAACAAGATCTTCAACCCCTTATCACCGAACTTTCCCAACTGCGAGTGAGCAACGAAAGTCTAAAGGCGCAAATTCGAACTTTGGAATCGAGATGCGATCAGCTTGAACGACAAGTTCGGAAGTTTCGAAGTTTCGGAGCTGCAAATGAAAGAAAGCAACATCATTTTTCATCTTCTAAGTTCTAATGCGATCAGCTTGAACGACACGTTCGGAAGTTTCGAAGTTTCGGAGCTGCAAATGAAAGAAAGCAACATCATTTTTTATCTTCCAAGTTCTAAAAGTGAGAACGCGCAGGAGCAACTACAAAACGCCTGCACAAGTATTACAAATGGTGCATCAGCTATAACTTTCGAGCACTTCCAGGAGCTACGCACCAAGTCATCAAACCGGCGGACCTACCGCGCGAAGGTAGCAAATGGGCAGTTAGTTCGAGATATACTGAGCCAAGGCAGAAGGCTTGCAAATACTGGCATATCGATGCACAAGGATTATCCAGTGGGAATGCGCCGAAAACGCACCGTATTGTTGAAGCTAAGGAGGGATCTCAAAATCCAGATCTCAAGGTTAGCTTGATTGATGATAAATTGCGCATTCATGACTTTTTCTGGAATGATGAAGCTGGGTTATTATGTTTAAAGTTGGATGGTTTTAGCGCTCTTTCGTCAAAATTTAATGTTAATTTACAGCGAGAAAATTTTATTTATCAAAACAACATCAGACGGAACACTCTATGGCGTTAAAAAATCTTTGTCTATAATCAAGTATACTTTCAAAGAAATAGAAGAATTCAAATACTTAGAGATATTAATCGATAAAAAAACTATAAATCTAGTCCCAGTATATTTAAATTGTTCGCATTGGCAAACGGACTTTACCCATTTACATGACACAATGCAAGTTTTGGGTGATAAGCACTGCGTCCTGTCGGGGGATTTTAACGCGCGAACCGGACAAGAACAATGTGTGTCTTTTGGAAGCCGTCCTGTCCCAAGAAAATAAAAAAATGCAGAAATCAACGCAAGGGGAAAATCAATCTTGGACATGGGAAGTTCGTTTGATTTGGCTATAATGGTACTAAAAAAGGAGACGAGGAAGGTAAACTTACTTTTATCAGAAACCCAGGTCAGTCTGTTATCGACTATCTTATGATGTCCACTGATTTGATCGGCAATTTATTTGATTTTGAAGTGGATAGTCAAATTTATTCTGACCATATAATATTAATTACAACTCTAACCACGACATAATCAAATAGTCAACCCGAAACAAAAAATTTGCTTCTCCCTAAACTTAAATGGCAGACAAATCGTGTTGAAATATATCAGGCAAAACTAAATCGCAGTATTACAGCAGACAGTCTACATGAGCACTCGCCAACTATGGAAGCTTTGCAGAGCGTGATAACATCGACAGCGGTCTCACATCTCCCAGACACTAAGTCCCTTAAAATAAAATCAGCCTGGTATGATAGGATATGTGAGTCTGCCCGGAAAAAAACTTTTGCGCTTCTTCATCTATACCAACATTTAAATGAACAGTCTTTGAAAGAAAACTATCTTGCAGCAAATCGAACATACAAAGCTCTATGTAGATGCAAAAAACTTAGCTTCTCCAAAAAACAAGCTGAAAGTCTAGCGTACTGCAAAAACTCCTCGGAATTTTGGAAAGGAATACAAAATATAAAAGGAAGACCTTTTGTAACAAAATCACTACCGCCTGCAGAAACACTACAACATCATTTTGAAGGACAATTGAACCCAAAACTTTTTGCTCCTCCAATACAATACGCTAGACCAAATGTCGAAAATCAAATTCTAGATAGAGAGATAGCGATCTCTGAAGTCGAAGCAGTTGTAGCCAAAATTAAAGACAACAAAGCTCCCGGGATTGACCGGATCCCAAATGAATTCTGGAAATACGCAACATTGGAGTTTCTAACACTTCTCACAAAAGTGTACAATGATATTTTCACTACAGGCAAAACACCGGATGCTTTTAGAAAATCAATACTTTTTCCCATATTCAAAAAAGGAGATAAGACGGACCCATCCAACTATCGAGGTATTGCTTTTCTCAACTCATCGCTCAAAATCTTCATGGACATTTTAAGAAGCCGACTCACAGCATGGATTGAAAGTAACCATATTCTGAGTGAATTCCAAATTGGATTTAGAAAGGGATACTCCACAGTGGATCACATATTTAGCCTGACCAACATTGCAGAGGTATATATCCGTAGACAAAAAAAAACTATACGCATGTTTCATCGACTTCCGTGCGCATTCGATTCCATCGACAGAAAAGCTATGATGTTCAAATTGTTTAGAGATGGGATGTCTCTAAAATTTGGAAAAATTATTGAGGACATCTATAAAGAAACAACGTATGCAGTATGGGATGGGCAAAATCTATCTGATTGGTTTCTTGCCTTAGTAGGATTGAAACAAGGTTGCAATCTCAGCCCTTCAGCTTTCTGCCTTTATATCGAAGATCTAATAAAAGACATGCCGTGTGGCATAACAATTGATGGGTTCCGGATTAAAGTTCTGATGTACGCAGACGATCTTGTCATGTTAGCCGAATCTCCTGAATCTCTTCAGCTAATGATCAACAAATTACGGAATTACTTTTCGAAGTGGAATCTAACAGTAAACCTTGACAAATCAAAAACAATGGTGTTTCGGAGAGGATCAGGGCGATTGGCGGCAAACGAGAAATGGTATTATGGAGCGGACCAAGTTGAAACTGTGAGGGAATACCAATACTTGGGTTACACTGTGACGACCAACTTAAACCTAGAAAAACACCTAGTAAAAAAACTTTATTCATCCAAAAATGCGATTGGGACGGTGTGGAAAAATGTGTATGGTAACAAGGACATAGCATTTAGTGCAAAATACAAAGTTTTTCTCGCAACGTCCGAATCAATAATGCTGTATGCTGCGGAATCCTGGGGCTGGAATCAGTCTGAAACCACTGAAAAACTCCTGAGGTTCTTTCTAAAGAGGCAGTTCCGACTACCCGACACAACACCTAACTACATGCTTCTCATTGAAACCGGTCTATCACCCTTACATCTCTCATCGCCTAAACTGCACTTCAACTACATTACCAAGTTAATGTATATTGTATAGCCATGTGGATAAAGTTGCAAGAAAGATTGCTGTTTAGATTATAAAGTCGCAAAGCTCATGGTTTCAGGAATGGAAAAACTTAGCGGACTCTTGTGAACTCTCTTTCAACCTAACTTTAGATAATTTACAAGAATGGAAGCCATATCTTAACAGTCGACTCGAAAAGCTCCACTCCAAATCTAGAGAAAAAAGTATAGAGCAAGCTACTAGCCCACTACATAGGAAATTCTACCCCTACTTCAGCACAATTTAGGAGAATCCAACTACTTCAAGGACACCCATAACATTGAAATAATATCATTGATTTTCAGGGCTAGAGGTGAATTTTGCCGACGAAAACGTTTGGAATTCGCAAACCTGCACATAACGGATGAATATAGTTTCTAGAAAACGGTACTTTTCACGAAGATGTTAAACTTACTTTCGTCCGTGAAAAGTACCTAGTTTCTAGAAAACGGTACTTTTCACGAAGATGCTAAACTTACTTTCGTCCGTGAAAAGTACCGTTTTCCAGAAACTATATTAATTCGTTATGTGCAGGTTTGCGAATTCCAAACGTTTACTTCGCTTATAAAGGGTTTTCTTCGTGGAAATCTTCCATGAAATCCCTGCGATCTTAACACTCTGCGCACGGCTTCTGGATGAATTATCTTGCCTGATGTTTTCGCAATATCTCCCGCTAATTTTGGGGCACTTACACGGGGATTTCTGGTGACTTTTTTAATGACACTTCGGATGTCGCGACTACTGAGTTTTTTGGGCGGCCAGAACGAGGATTATTTGAGACGTGACCTCTATCTTTATAATTTTTAATTATGGTCTGAACTGTTGCTCGACTTTTATCCGCTATTTTAGCAATTTCACCGCAACTTTTTTCTCATTGTTAAGTTTTACGACCAGATTTACGACCGGTATTTCTTTTCGCGTCGAAATTTTCCCAAAATTTATTTCAAATGAAAGTATGATCGTAATAGAAGTCAAGGCAAAACTGATTTATAATTTCAAAAAAATTCCTATGATGCAAAAAAATAACGGTTTTTTTGTAGAGAACGGTTTTTTGTAGAAAAGCAGCTGTATGTAGACTTTCGTAAGATGTTTTTTTTGGTTTTTTTTTTTGTTATTTCAAGTGAATTGTTGAAAAAAATTTAAATCTTTTTGTTCTATTTTAGTTGTTAAGCTGTAAATATTCTAAATAATAAAAAATATCACTGAAATTTTGCCTATTATTGATGATTTTGCATTTGTATATATATAATATATAATATAATATAATAGAATTATATACCTAATAGAAATAAAATCTTTTAAGAAATGCTACTTAAATTGATAAAATTGACTAAAAATCTCTTTAGCAAAATAACATTTTGAAATCAAACTTTTTTATCATATGCAAAATATTGTTGGTGATATTTAGTTATTTTTTTTTTTAGAAAAATACACACAGAACACGAAAACCTACAAAACAACAAAAAACTAATAAGAAATGTTTTTCGACTCAAGTTTTAGGAGAATAAAGAAAGATACTGACTTCAAATTAATTATGTCACACAAAATATTGTTATGAATATTTTGTTAAACAAGACAAATCTACAGACGGGATGGGAAGTGTGGGTCGCATCCCAACCTCTTTTTATGTTCAGTATTTAATTTATTTCTAATTTTTTTATTAATTTTAAGGTTTAATTTTTTTTCATGAGTCAGTTTTAGTAGTAATGTTATGAAAACATTTTTGTATGAATGAACAGCGTTTGACATAACTGTAAAAAAAAGCATACTTCACCAATAACACGTCGGTCGCCCCCTTTCTTTGGAACGAAGAAAATACAAACGCTCTTGTATTGGCACTTCACGGTTGCTTATGCAGTTAAATGCAACGATATATGTACAGTACCATGTTAAATTGACAAAAATTGACAATTTGGCGGAAATTTGGAATGCATTTTAAGAAAAGTCGGAACAGCATTACTTTTAATCCAAACCTATACCTAGAGGATATCATTCATAAATGGTGTGATAAGGAAAAAAGATTGATCCACAAACAAAATTGGGAATAAACTTTGCTTAAATAGGTATAAGGGCTAAAACAATTGAATTTCATACT